>CM028380.1:1534879-1579637 GCA_013146195.2 Codonopsis lanceolata
ACAAAATTTCATCATCTAGCATATAGTGAAGCATGGCATCTCTAAGCTTAACAATTTCATCAAACATACTCCCAACACTTAAACAACAAGATAGGGTTATTATCTTTATTACCACACATAAATAACATCATAAACATGGTTTATAATCTGTTTATAATCTCATACAACCCGAAAATGCAACATTTAATATACGAGAACATAACATCTCTACAAGCCTAACTATTTCATCAAACATGCTCCCAATGCTTAAACAACAAAATGGAATGATTTATCATACATTATCACACTTAATAACATCATAAACATGGTTTATAATCTTTTTATAATCTGATCATACAAACAAAAATGTAACATTTGACATATACGAGAACATAGCATCTCTACAAGCCTAACTATTTCATCAAACATGCTCCCAATGCTTAAACAACAAGGTAGGGTGATTTATCATATATTACCACACATAAATTACATCATAAACATGGTTTATAATCTGTTTATAATCTGATCATACAAACAAAAATGTAACATTTAGCATATACGAGAACATAACATCTCTACAAGCCTAACTATTTCATCAAACATGCTCCCAATGCTTAAACAACAAGATGGAATGATTTATCATACATTATCACACTTAAATAACATCATAAACATGGTTTATAATCTGTTTATAATCTGATCATACAAACAAAAATGTAGCATTTGCGCATCTAGAGAACATAACATCTCTACAAGCCTAACTATTTCATCAAACATGCTCCCAATGCTTAAACAACAAGGTAGGGTGATTTATCATACATTATCACACATAAATAACATCTTAAACATGGTTTACAACCTGTTTATAACCTGTTTATAAACTGATCATACAATCAAAAATGTAACATCTAGCATATACGTGAACATAGCATCTCTACAAGCCTAGTTATTTCACCAAACATGCTCCTAATGCTTAAGCAACAAGATGGAATGATTTATCATGCATTATCACACTTAAATAGCATTAAAATTATGATTTACAAACTGATCATAATCTGTTTATACAACCCAAAATACATCATTTAGCACATACAAGATCATGACATCTCTACAAGCCTAACTATCTCATCCAATATGCTCCCAATACTTAAATAACAAAGTATAATGGTTTGTCATGCATTACCACACTTAAATGACATCACAATCATGGTTTATAATAGGTCTATAATCTGTTCATACAACCCAAATTCATCACATAGCATAAACTAGAACATGGCATCTCTACAAAGTCCTAAGTGCTCTCATTGACCTCATATAGCAAGATTGTTTTCCCTAGGGTCAATGAGGCTAAAAGAAATAAGAAGAGATGTTGTAACTCACCTTAAATCAGTCCTACAAGATGTACAAAACGTCCATGCAAAGGTGGGTACGTGATCTCCTTGACCTCCTCTCCTCTTCTATGGTTGGGTTTTGGAAATGGCTTCCTCAAGACTTGGCCACCATTGTTGATCACCCAAGAACCTTCAAGAACTCCTCTCTAACCTTAGAGAAATGATCAGCCACGTTTTTGGAAAGAGATGACAGAAAATGGAAGGCTTAGTGGGTGTATTGGCTTCCCAAGGCTTGCAAAGGTGAGTGGGAAGAGTGGCCATGCATGTAGTGCATGTTGATGATTCTCTCCTTGCCAAGTGGCTTGCATGCACTCAAAGCTCCCAAAACTTGTCAAGAATGCAGAGGAGGATAGATAGGTCAAACTAGGGTGGTTTAGGGTGGGTTAGGTTGGGTTTGGGTAGGTTAGGTTGGCCAAATAGAAAGTCTAACACACAATGAGTGGTCAACTATAGAAGAGCAGAATTCGGGTCATTTTACAAAATAGTCCTGTACCGAAATACACGTTCTAAAATTACACAAAAGGTATGTTTAGAAAGATCTATGAGTCTAGGTTCTAACACATCAAACGGATCCGAATTCGGAGTTTTGTACACAAAGTTATGGCCAAAATACTACAGACCTATCGTGGCCCGAATCGCGAATTCAGAAAATCAAACGGCGTGTAAAGCGTTTACACGACCACTCAAAAATAATTCTAAGTTAATTCCCCAAGTTCACCTAGTCATCTAGGGTTAAAATAATACCAACCCAGAAAAAGTCGTACAAGAAAGAAAAAGCGACAAGAAGTAAAGTAACAATCAATCGATTCGAAGACATTCAAACAAGATTTAAATAATATTAAGGATATTATGAATGATATCTAATACTTACATATATGCATCCATCTAGAAGTCTAACACATCTAAACATGTTATTTAATCATCATGTAAAAGATCTAGGACCAAATCAAGGTCGGGGAACACAAAAACTTCGAGTAAACTCTCAATCGCGTCGCATTTCGATTATCGTCGAGTTACGACTTGTGACTTTAGCAAGTTAACAACTAAATGACATCTCTTAAAATTATTTTGGTCTTAATATGATCTCTCATGCACATCTAGACTCTCTCGAAAATCAAATAATCAACAAAGGAAAGAAGTGCGAGCATTGCACGCAATTCAAGCTCGAGGAATCGGGGTCTTATGATCTCAACATGGAATGATTTAGAAGCTGCTATTGAAATTCAAACATTAAGTAGAAATGAGATGCGAATCAACATTATTAAGAGTTTTGATTGTTCTATAGGAATATTAGTGTAGAGTTGTTAAATCTGTAGGTTCTTAATTATTGTAATTTTAGGTTCTTTAGGAAATATTAGTATAGGAGGATTGTTAAATCGTAGGTTCTTAATTATTGTAATTTTAGGTTCTTTGGGAAGTGATTAGTAAGATTGTTAAAGCGCTGCACGAGGCTCGCAAACAAAAAAAAGCATTGACTTAATATGAGCTTTATAAGACCATAAGGATTACATGGCTTGAGTTAGGACCATGCGGGCTTGATGGACCAATACTACCATAATTATCGGCCATTTTGCTACAAGTGGACTTAATGTATCGGAGAACTACTCTGCGGAGATAAGAACATGCTGTTTGATTTACGTGGCCGGGCCACAATCCTTTGTAAAGTAAATGCCATTATCTTAAAGAACTTTTTACCACCACCTTTTAATGAGGACCAAGCAGTGTTACACCGAATGCTTTTGCATTTGATCAACTTATCTAAAGCTTAAGCACTCCCCTTCACTTGCAACACATGCTTGCATGAGGGTAATAAACCCAGTGCATCAAACCAAGCGAGTCTATTTGTGTGCTACCGCTGCGTTCAAAAAATACAAGGGAAATGACTCAAGCCAAAGATCAACAACTAAATAATTGCTTTAACAAAATTTGAAATGTTAGCCCAATCTTTTGTGTTAGAAAGCGGAAGAAGGCATCATAGCTACCTCGTGGAGAGGTCACACGCAATGGTTGGAGGAGAAAAATCTAAAGGGCCATGCTATATCATGAATCATAAGTGATTTCTATGTGTTGTAATTGTATAGAATCACAAGTTCTTTCCCAAGACATACACAAGAAAAAAGGGGAGGGAACTATCTAATCATGTTAAAGACCCTACATTCTCAAGAACTTGTACTTCTAAATATTTGTTCCATGTGTAACTTTGAAATTGAAGAGGATCATTATTAGCCACATGGCACCACCGATTACATGCTTCTTCGCCATACGTGATTTTTTTTATTTAAGACAAGACCGTCATTAATAGAAAGAGATAATGTTCAATAAAAGGTGTGTACGAGAAAACTAGAAGACTAGAGATGGCGACCTCATGCAAAAAGTAAAGTTTAAAGAGCCGGCGAAGATGATGGATTAAGTGGTATCCCCAACCCAAAGATCCTTGAAACAAACCTTTTGCCCATTCACGGCGACCTAAACAGACATGCAAGAGAAAAAACGATAAATAAGCGCGGTGACTAAACTCTCAGCAACTTGCATAATTTACTGCAAGGTCCAAGTCAAAGACATCACAAACCCAAACATTTCCATGAATCCCTAATTTACTCAAGCATGACACAATGCCAAAGGGAATGAGCTATAGGGAGAAATGTCGTGAGTAGCAATTTTCCAACAAGGGAGACATTCTTAAGATCAAATTACCAATCCAAGCCCACTTGTCCACCTTAGGCCTACAAACAACTCATAAGCAACAAAATGATCCTAGCTCTTTTTTAATGGACTCGAACAACTCATAATCCTCCAAGTTGTCGGCCGGGCTCTCTTTACCTTTCGGAGCTTAAAAGGAGACACAAAGCAAAGGCGATAAGATGCTAGAGTAAATCGCCCTCTATAAAAAAGAAAAAACCCACTTCAATCCATCTAGTTGTTTCCACACTTTATCTACCACCACGAATCCCAAAACTAGCCGAATGAGGATTGGCATGTAACGCCCCAAACTCGGTACCGACACCGCGGTCCCACAATTTGACCACGTCACTTACAATAACATCTTAAAGTCATAATTATTCCCAACTCAAAATAAATAAACCTTAAATCATCTTCAAATAAAGTCAAATAACCCAATAAACTTTACTACAAACTTGATGCTAAACAAAAGTAAATTATTCTTAATAAGTCATCCTTTATTTAAATAATGTCTAGATCCAAAATCTCGGAATCGTCATCATGATTTGTCCGAGTTAAGTCTTCCCATAATTCCTATTCATTACGAAGAAGGAGAATTTGAAAAAGAAAGGGTGAGCGAACAATGCTCAGCAAGATCATATACAACCCCTCCGGTTACTAAGGAGGAGTTGACCAGAATAAATCAAAGAGGAATAATTTCAATATTCAAAGTTTACGATTTAAGTATCGATAAGCGGAAGCAATTTATCAAAATTTCAATTCAAAATAAAAAGGAAGTGAAAATGAACATTCAACAATAAAACGACTCGAGTGATCAACCGTCACCAATCGTCCCATACCAGATTGAGACAAGAAATTACTCACGAATCCCATGATCATAAAACAATTTTTAAATATTTACTCCGAAGAGTATCGATAAAGCGATCAATAATTACTCGAAGAGTATCGATAATTTGATCATATTTGGTATATCCAGGATAACCATATACCACTAGCTAGGTGGTATTCGATAAGTTCGATCATTCAATAATTATGCTCACATTTTATGTGGCATTCGATAGTCATAAAAATCATTTAAATGATCATGGTAGAATATCAAGGAAATGATAATCAAATTTTACTACAAGGGTCATGCATCACAAAAATTATGCATCACAATATTTTGCATCGCAACGATCATATATTTCATGTAGGAAGAATAACTAACATGAAATTCAATAATTAAATGAAGTCAAATGTGAATCAATTTATGATTTTCAAAGAAGTGAAATCGACGGAATTCAAATCAATTACCGACCCAAGTCGTGTCGTTTCAAAGAATATCGATGTCAATAAATAAATTGGAAGTCTAACGGAGGATAAAAAATTTAGAGACTACAAGAGGTATAATCCCTTACCTCAAAACGAAACTTCGGAATCGACTTTTTCCAAATAAGCGGCAACCCGTTTCAGCTCAAATCTAAATTTCAATAATCAAAATTATTATATTTAAATAACAAAAACCTTTAAATAATTAAACTATGTATTTTGTTTGTCTTTTATTTTTATTTATTATTATTTCCTCCCAAACACAAAAGTCAAACCCTCTTTTTTTTTTTTTTATTCCACCCGTCTACTCATCACCTCCACACTTCCACCCTTATTTTAAATTTTTTTTTTTATTATTATTCTAGATAAGACTACCTCATCGCACAACCTATACCCCTCCCCTATAACCCGTCCCTCACCCATGTCCTCACCTTTTCTCCATTTTTTTTTAAAACATAACCCAATGACCCCTCTCCCCTCTCTCTTCTTCATTCTTTTCTTTATTTTTTTCTTTTCCGGCGCAAACTCTTACGCCTCTACAACAATTAAAAACCTTCTTCTTCGTCTCTTTTTTTTTTTTTTCGACAAGTTCACCGGCGCACAAAAAAAAGTCCACCAAATCTCCTAGCTTACTATAAAACTTTTACAATTTCAGGAAGAAAATCAACAAAGGTCAATGTAATACCTCAACTGCAAATCGATCTCGTCCGCCGGAAATATAAAGCGGCGTCACCCAGGTTTCTTCGACTCGAGACTTCTCCGACAATTCCTTTGGTGCTCCCTCTCACGCGGCTCTCTCCTCTCGTAATTATCGATGCGATTGATTTCTGAAGGCGAAAATTAGCCTCCCTTAAATAGTCACGAAAAAACGACTCTTGAGCTCCTCCATGAATGCGGTGTAAAAACTCCGGCCGTTTACCTTCTTCACGGCAAGAATTTCGGCCTCTCCATTGCCCCCACTTACTGCGATATTAACTAATGCGTTTATTAATATAATTAACTGATTTGTTTATTATTATTATTATTATTATTATTATTATTATTATTATTATTATCAAATGGACCATCAATTGGGCTCAAACCCAATCACAAATAAATAATTCAATTGGGTACTAAAATTAAATGGCTCATTGTTGATTCATTAATAGGCCCAAACATTAATTCCTTTCAAATTTTGGTCCAACCACAAATATCGGCCCAAGATAATTAAACTAATATGAGCCCAAAATAATTATTCTAATTAAACAGAATATTATCAAAATTAGGGATATTACATGGCACCCAAGGGAAAATCAAAGCAAGAAAAAGGCAAAGACTTGATAATCCATCCCACAAATTCTGCAAATGTAACGGTAATATTACAATATAGGCAAAACCCTACATTTGGCCACCCAACTTTTCCAAAACTTGCAATGCGGCCACCGAAAGTTTAAAACTTGCAATGAGGCCACTGAACTAAATTAATGTTGCAAGCGTGCCCATATTTTGGATGGACGTTAGCTCCACCGTTAAATATGAGTGGAATGCCTATTTTGCCCCCTTTAAATAACAATTTTCCCTTTATGTGATATTAGAAACCCAAAGGGGTTCAATTGAAACATAAGCAACTCTTTAATGCACAAATTGATGAACACATCATTTCTCTGCCATTCAATTTTAAAAAAATGACAAAACCAGTCATCTCTAAACCACCCACAATTTGCTGTTTAAACATAATTGCTTGATAGGAATATGGATAGCCGCTGGAACTGGAAAATTGGTATGGGGTCGATGATAGAGCTCAGGCAAGATGAGATGGTGGCGACTACTTGGAGACGGGATATGACTTAGCCAAGGCCATTGTTGGCTGGAATTGGAGAGAGGTGAGAAGCCAACCTGGAGGCGGACACAGGTCGGCACCGAGAGAGTTGGCGATGGCGATAGAGAGAGAGATGTGGCTATGGTGGATATGGTCGATATGCGGAGTTTGGCGTAAGAGAAGAAAGAGATGGATCGATTGGTCCAGAGGTGGAGTCGGCAATGAGACGAAGGCCGGATCTGGAGGTGGCTTCGCAGGCGGCTATGAAGAACTCGGTAGGAGCTGGGTGAGAGAAGGCCGGATCTGGAGGTGGCTTCGCCGGAAGCTACGAAGATCGATAAAGGTGGGATGGAGGCCGCTGGGTGTGAAGTCGGAGGGAGATCGAACTGGGTTGGTGCGGTTTGAGATTGAAGAACTTGTAGGATTTGGGTGAAGGCCGGATCTGGAGGTGGCTTCGCCGGCGGCTATGAAGATCGATAAAGGTAGGAGGGAGGCCGATGGGTGTGAAGATCTGAAGCCCCTCGTACTCTCTGTCTTCTTTCTTCCCCAAATTTTTCGTCTTCTCGCCGACCACCATGGAAGCTGAGGATGAAGAAATCGATACCTAGAGAGAGATTCAGACCTGGGTTTGATTTTTGGGTGTGAAGATCTGAAATCGATACCTAAAGAGAAATCGATACCTGAAGAAATCAAACTCTCAAGTGATGTTTAATTTTTTTAAATTATAATTTGACCCATTCTCTTTATACAAATAGCAAATGTAATTTTTTTTTTTTCAGTTAGACCCCTTAAATTTCTAATATCAGACAAGAAATTGTGTTTAGAAGGGTAAAATAGGTAATGACATAATTTAACGACCAAATTTAACAGCCGTCCAAAAATTGGGCTCGCTTGCATCCTAACTAATGTATAGTGGCCTCATTGCAAGTTTTAAACTTTCGGTGGCCGCATTGCAAGTTTTGGAAAAGTTGGGTGGCCAAATGGAGAGTTTTGCCTACAATATATATTAAAACTTCTCAGAGAAGTAGCGAAATTCTACACAATCCCTACAAGAAAACTGTTTTAATGAAAACTGTCTGTTTTAAAATAGATTTACAGATTTGCAAAATCTGTGAGCAGTCTATCATGCAAAAAATTCCCAGAAACAGGCTGTTTTAATGGATACAACAGTATTCTGTGTTTTAGGTTTAATGTTGAAGCAGAAACAGATTAAGCTGTTTTGAATCTGTTTGCATGAGCAGGTTATAAGCAGTTTTCAGAAGCAAACTTTGATCAGGCTGAATGCACACTTCATACAACAAAGTGATGCAGAATCAGATTTTCAATGTTTAATGAAAACTGAAACAAAACAGGTTTTATGACACAAAAAGGATATTGTCTCTTTTTCAAGAAAAACGGAGGGAGCACCATGATAGAGAGACAATGATGTTACAATGTCAAATTTAACATGTTCTCTTCTAAGAGAATATGCTACATTCATGGAGATGTGTTTAGGTTCCCAAAATACAAGTCCCTGTTCACTGCAGCTCTTGGTTCTGGTACCCAATTGTTCATGCTGTTAGTATTTCACTCAAACCATCTTTCCCTGTGCAGAAACTTGAACAATTTTGCTTACTACAATATTTCTCTTCATGTTTTCACCTTTTCATTTACTTATTTGCAGTATGCTAATCATTATAGTACTAGGGGTTGTTGGCATTTTTCATCCATACGACAGAGGTGTTCTCTTGGAAACACTAGTCATCGTATATGCAATTACGTCTGTGATTGCGGGATTTATGTCAGTTTCCTTCTATTATCAGTTTGAAGGAAAATGCGGGTATGTGTGACAAATTTTCTTTGGTACTTTTCTTTGTGCTTCTTAAAGTCCACCTGTTGAGACTAATCGGGTCTTTCGGTTTTTGGCTTGACGGTGAGGAACCTCTTCTGACAGGCACCTATTTTTGGGGCCTATCTTCCTTACATTTTGCTTCCTTAATATCTTTGCGATTGCATACGAGCAAATGCAACATTACCCTTGGGTACAATTGTGGTGATACCCCTTTTATGGGCATTTTGGCATCACCATTACTTTTGTTGGGTGGGATTTACGGGAAAACAAAGCAAGTCGAGTTTAAAGCTCCATGCCGCACCACCAAGCGTCTAGAGAGATTCCACGACTCGTTGGTACAGGGGTGTTCGCCTCGGATGGCAATGGCAGGAATTACGCCTTTCGGTGTTCTCTACATTGAGCTCTACTACATATTGAGCATTGTATGGGGTCACATGATTCACACTATGTGCGGCATCACGCTCTCCGTCTTCGTTATTCTTCTTATAGTAACGGCTTTTGTGAGCGTGGCGTTGACATACTTTCGGTGAAGATTATGAATGGTGGTGGAGGTGCGTTAACTACTTCAATTGTCTTTTTAATAATGTTTGGTCTTTTTTTTAAATTTCTTTTTGTTGTTGTTAGTAGACGGGACCTTTTTGAGTACTATTGCCTTATCTCTTTGTTTTTGTTTCTTAAATCGCTCTTTTCTTGACTTTGACACCCTTTTTGTTTTCTTGCTAAATTACCTCCGCATCTTGATTGATAGTTGATCTAAAATTTTTCTTATTTGTATTTCTCACCATCTAGCCTTATTATGTCCATGTGACAGCCCAGATTCTGATTTTCATTTTATTCCTACTTTTAAAGCCTTTGACTTCTAAAGTTTCTCTGTTTCTCTCCACTTTTCTAGCTTAGAAATAAAAATTGTGGTATTTCTCACCAGCAATGAAACAATGTCATTTGACAAACAATATGCACCATGGTATATCATCTTGAATATGTATGGTTAATCCATCCATGACCAAGGAAAAATGATAAATACTTAAAGGCCGATCCTTGGTGTAATCCTAAGGTAGTTGGGAACTCACAATCTCTCGGATTTAGTCCTAGCTAAAGTTACAATTCCATCGTACATATCTTAATCTAGTGTTAATCCATCCATGACACCATTCTTCAATTATGAGTCATACGAGTATCTTGGTGTAATCAATATGCACAAAACCACCAGTTTGGAGTTGTTGATCATCGACAATGTAGGTTACAATTCCATGTACATATCTTAAGTTGGGCACACTTTTTAATTACCAAAGTGGGAATTTTTGGCACAAAGTCCTACCATTTTGGGTAGTAGCATTACTCAATTACTTTATATTTACAATGTGTTTTAGGTTTAATGTTGAAGCAGAAACAGATTAAGTTGTTTTGAATATGTTTGCATGAGCAGGTTATAAGCAGTTTTCAGAAGCAAACTTTGATCGGGCTGAATGCACACTTCATACAACAAACTGATGCAGAATCAGATTTTCAATGTTTAATGAAAACTGAAACAAAACAGGTTTTATGACTTTCCAGAATTTGTTTGGTGTGCTTAACAAATAGAAACAGAAAGGTATCAGTGCATGAAGAAACTGTTCTTAACCAGTGTGGCCTGAATTTGTAACAGACAGATTGAAATAGGTTCTGAATTGCAGTGCAGAGACAGAATTTGAAACAAACTTTGTAATGAACAGATTATTGCATAATGTCTCTAGTGACTTATAGTATTACTTTTCCTTCCCAAAGATTCCCAGAATCCAAAATACTCATCTCCTAAAACAAAGCAAAGCAAAAGCAAATGTGACAGGTAGCAAACTAAGAACATCACTTTTAGGCGCCGACAATCACTTTCCGACCTCAAAATTCCAATAAGAATTCACGATAATCAACTCCTAATTTCAGCTTTCCCTCGGCTACCCTTCATTTCTTAATATCGCTGCCTAGCCACAAAATACTCGTGAGGCTGAACATAGTAGTGATGGCTATTGGACAACAAAAGTGTGGCCTCAGTTTACTATGTAGTGCCAACAGAATAATATTATATTGAAAGCTATATAGGACACTTACAGAACGTTAGCTACTTTTATCTTTTGAATACTGGTGATGCAAGCTACCGTAGAAAGGTTGCACTTACATATATACCTTAACTTCATTTTTATTTTGTGATCTAGAAGAGGTCTGCTTCAACTTCATACGTTGGCACGGTTGACTCCTTGTGAAAGTAAAAGTTCATGAAAGGTTGTGAGACCAATCCACTGAACTCGCGATTGAAATTTCTGGAGGCCTTCTCTCTAAACCACCCTATCTATTGGTTGTAAACCTTGCAGGTGATATCTGGAGGCATTCTATTACTATGCGTTATATTATTTGACAATTCAAATAGTGTGGCTGAGCTTATTTGTTTAGCCTCAATTTCTGCATGAGTTTGCTTGATTTCTCTCCGCACTGAACTAATTATCCTGTTTATACTGTGCTATATTAAGTTTAGTGATGATGTATGAAGTATTTATATTATGTTTGGTCTCTTCTAAGTCTGCCTTGATGAAAACAAGGCATTTTTGACTACTGCAGACTCTGCCATTAAGCTACTTCCTGAAGCAACAAAGTCAATAATTGGGTGGAAAGGTCTCGAGTATAAAGCGGCCTTTCCTATCTTGAAACCACCTGGGGCCACTTTCTACCCCCCAGATATGGATAAACTGGTATAGGGTGAAGTATTTATGATATTCCTCAAAAAATGATTATTTATCTAAAAGTAAAAGAAACCTCATAAAAATAGTATAAGTTGATGTCTTCTATTTGATCTAACTTTTAGCCATTCTTTCGTACATCCCATCTTTCATTTATGTTTCATCTCAGATTCATATTTTCCTTCCTTGTAATAATATGCTAAAAGCTCTATAATTACAGGGACAAAATAACCTATAGCTCCCCGGACCCCGCCCAAATATACACAAGTAAGCATGCGCAAATTAGTAGGATTATAAAATTCAAGTGGCGCAACATCGCATACAAATAACAACTCGGCTACACTTGGCCGGAAAATAACTTAAAATAAACAAGTCATCGGCGACGCTAACCCAACAACTATGCATACAATTATGCATATAAGCGGCCACAACATGCCGGAGACAACAACCACAATAATATTTTAAATGAGCTTAAGCGGAAGCTGAACATCCTTAATATGAAAAAGAGGGAAAATGTGCAATGTATATAGTTTACCTCCTCACGAATATTTGCATGTGATGTTCGTGGGAACTCTAGGCGCTGCGATTGGTCGAATACGTGCGTCGCTCGAGTCCGAGAGAAAAATAACATACTAATACTAATTAGATACTTGGCACAAAAATGACATACCTCAACAACACCTAAACTCATGCATACCTTAACCTCTTCACTTTGCCAATAGTCGACCAATAATGGCCACTGATCAGGATCTACCCGAGTATCGGTTGGTGGAATCAAAAGCTTTTCAGATCATCCTTGTTTGGCATAAAGAAATCATCTTTCACCCTGTATTTCCATTTTTTCCAAAGCTCTCCTACTTTCTTCAAACAAAATTTCTTATATTTCGTAACATCGTCTTATGCTATAAATAAGAAATAATAATTAGTTCTATAGAAACTAAAATGAGAAATCAAGTCCTAATTTAACTATTTTCAATATAAAGATTGATGGATACATATATACCTGAACCTCCCTCCAAATTATGTCAAGGTTGGTTTCAGGCATTACGTGCCATGAAAGTTTATCTAAAGGCGCATGAGCCCCACACCTAGCAATTCCTCCAAGAACATTTATGAAGTCGGTGCTAGAATCCCGATAGGTTGCATATATTTGTTAAACACCACTTTGATCTTGTGCGTTCCTTGGTACCCTACAGCTGGTCCTCGTCCTCTTTTACAATTAGTGTCACTCGTGCTAGGAGCTGCAATTCCAAGTATTCAATATCATAGAAGAACATATATTAAATGCAATAGTAAAGTAATAGTTCACCTGTTGATGCATTTGATAGGGAGGCATTGTTATGAGACTCGCCATGTGCTTGTCGCGATTGTGATGGTGGCAATTGTGATGGTGGATGATGAATGGGCTGACTGATATGGTGAGATTGGGACTGTACGGGAGCATGGGATGATGATGGTGACCGATGAGTTGAAGCCTCGTTACTAACCCCTTGTGGTGATTGGCTTCGTTAGTAGGCCTTGGAATTTGAGACATGAAGGTGTAGCTGCGTCGTCTCTTCCGAGGTGCCATTACTGAATAGATCAAGGTCATTAATAACAAGAAATAAGTTATACAATTACTCGTAAGTCAAATCAGGAAAGAAATCACTATTATTTTTTAACTAGTTCAATTAATAACAAGAAGAATATCAATGCAATATATATTTATCGAACAAAATTAACCAACCTAGAATAATTCTTTTATCGTTTATTTATGAACTTTCAAAAGAACCTACTTTAAATCCATTCAAAAGCATGATCTTTCTAGAATAAATAAATAAATACATTCAATTAATCATCATCAGATTTATCATCGGCATCATCACTCATGCTCGAATAGAGATCATCATTCATATCATCATCATGCATATCATCAGACTCTTCGTCCGTATCATCAAACTCCTCTTCTTCAAAATCATTAGTAGCATCAACTTCTATCTCATCTTCATCTTCATCTTCACCTTCATCGTTACACTCACTACTGTCACCCTCGTTCTCCTCAACACGTGGTCGAGAAACTCTACTACCCCAACCAATGTCCCCTCAACACCATTTCTCACCCACACAAGATCATCAACCATAGTTCTTCTTTCATCCAGCTCTTGAGGATTATATGGCTGGGCTTGAGGCACCGCAAGTGTACTATTACAATTTTCATCTACGCCCATATCAAATGTATCACGACTTGTCATCTTGATAGCAGCTTTCCATTGGGGGTCTATAGGGTCTTCAATATACATGACTTGTTGAGCTTGGGATGCTATGATAAATGGCTCGTCAGTTACTTTGTTCTCCTTATATAGTAAGTGATTGAAATTAAGCGATGTGATACCGTAATCATCAACTTCTACCCCCTTCCTATTATCCACCCAATTACACTTGAATAAGACAAATTTTGTTTCAGAAGTATAGCGCACTTCAATTATATCCGTCAACTCTCCATAGAATGTTTGGTCCCCAGAGACTGGATTCTTATCCTTTCTGCTTGAATAGCTTGTTGTGTCAAGCACTAACAACAACACCACTATTTTGGGTAACTCTGCTATTATCCGTCCTTTTTGTTCGAAACCTGAAACCATTGATGATGTATCCATTGTATCTCTTAGCCATATGTGTTAGACCCAACGCCATGTCCTTGATTTCATTTTCTAACGATGCGTGTGCACTTGCCTCTTTCAATACCTATACACATCGTGAAAAGCTCTTAATTAAGTAGTAATTAACTAAACATATGTAAGGAAACTTCATTAATGATGTTCGTATATTAATTACCTCACTTTTAAACCACGAAGGGAACTCTTTAATATGGAGACGTTGACGTTCATGATTTGGTGCTCGAGGGGCTGACTTTTGTAGGAATTGAAGATGTCTCCTATGAATATCAAAAAAAAGTATGTACTTAATGAATCTTGTTCTAATAATTAGTTTGAGAAAACATCAATTCTATGAAAATAGTATTACTTACACTCTATATGGTTTAATGGCATCACTAGTAGCTAGTAGATAACGATGTGCTTGCTCTATTGAAATATGATCAAGAAAACAAGGTGTTTCTTTGCCAAAGTGACGACCCAAGTTATCTTCACCAGAGTCATTTCGGTCGGGTCGAGTAGACTTAGTTTCAATGTCCTTTAGATATCTTGTACAAAAGGTCATGCATTCTTCCATCAAAGACCCTTTTGCAATCGATGCTTCTGGACGAGCACGATTACGAACGTAAAGCTTTAATGTCAATAAGTACCTATGTATATAAAAAATACAATGAGTACTTACATGAAAAGAAGAATATGATGGGGATTAAAATACATGTATACATAACAAGGGTGCCAACCTCTCAATTGGGTACATCCATCGGTATTGTACCGGGCCTGCAAGCAATGCCTCTTCAGCCAAGTGTATAGGTAAGTGCTCCATTATATCAAAAAAGGATGGTGGGAAAATCTTTTCAAGATGGCAAAGCGTAAGTGCAATACGATCTTGAAGATATTCCAAATCAGATTTTGAATTCACTTTTGAGCATAAAATCCGGAAAAAGTTTGACAGCTCAATCAAGGCTTCAACGACATGCTTTGGCAATATTTTTCTCACAGCTAGAGGAAGTAGCTGTTGTAAAATAATATGATTGTCATGACTCTTTAAACCCCAAATGCTCCGCTCTTTCAGATTGACACATCGTGAAATATTCGAAGCATACCCATCAGGTACTTTCACATCCTTCAATACTTTCAAAAACATGTCTTTCTCATTTTTTCCCAGTGTAAAACATGCAGGAGGCAATAATTTCTTACCGGAACCATTATCCTTAGGATGCAATGGGTCCCTAATTTTCATTTCTTTGAGATCAAGTCGAGCATTCAAGTGATCTTTCGTTTTTCCGAGAGTGCCCAATAGGGTATGCAATATGTTATCACACACATTTTTTCTATGTGCATGACATCAAGCATGTGACGTATTGGTAAAAACTCCCAATAAGGCAATTCAAAAAAAATACTTTTTTTCTTCCAACTATCTTCTTTTGCATTTCCACCATTATTACTTTCTTTCGTTTTTCCTTTTCCTCCCTTTTTTTCTTTCCCTTTCCCCATCCCTTTCTCATTCTCTTTGCGTTTTTCTCTTCTTAATGCAGCCTTTCTTTCCTTCTCCTTCTCTTTTTCTAACTCTTCTCTTTTCCTCTTTCCAAGGACATCTTCCTTTCTGTATATAGTCTCAACATCTTTCAATTGTTCTAGCAATTCAGAACCAGACAATAATTTTGGTTTCGGTTCTAACTCTGGCTCTCCTTGAAAAGCAGCTCTATCTCTACGTAATTTATGACTTTCCTTTAGCCATCGTCTATGACCCAGATAACAAAGCTTACGACTATGTTTTAGCCGCAAAGCTCTCGTCTTCTTATTGCAACAAGGGCAAGCAAATTTACCTTTTGTGCTCCAACCCGACAAATTTGCATACGCAGGGAAGTCATTGATCGTCCACAAAAGTGATGCACGTAACTTGAACATATTTTTAGCTGATGCATCGTACGTATTCATACCGTCGTACCATAATTCCTTCATCTCCTCAATGAGTGGCTGCAAATATACATCAATCTTGTCCCCAGGTGCTTTTGGGCCATCAATTAGCACCGAAAGAATAAAAGATGGTTGTTTCATGCACAACCATGGTGGTAGATTATATGGAATGAGAACAACTGGCCAAGTGCTATGTGAAATGTTCATCGACCTGAAAGGATTAAATCCATCAGATGCTGCTACAAGTCGAACATTACGACTTTCACTACCAAAGTCCGGGTACAACTTGTCCAAAGTTTTCCAAATAGGACTATCAGCAGGATGTCGCATTACACCATCATCAACCCGCTCTTTAGAATGCCATGTCATTAATGAAGCTGTGTGAGGTGACATAAACAATCTCTTCAACCTTGGCTTTAATGGAAAATAGCGAACTTGTTTGGCGCGCCTATTTTTTCCTCTTTATCACACTATCATCAACATTTTGCTTGTCATTGCCAAGCTGCTTATACCTAGATGCCCCACAAAGTCCACATTTCTCCGCACACTTGTCATCCCTCGAAACAACATGCAATCATTTGGGCATGCATCCCACGTCTTGTAAGTAAAACCCAAGTCAGTCACTATCTTGTTCGCTTCATAATAGGATTTTGACAAGGCAACATCCCCTATTTCTTCAAGCACCTCATGGAATAATTCTAGAACCATTGTGCATGATTTATTTGACCACCCACCAAGTACTTTTATGTGCAAAAGCCGAGTAATGAATGAAAGCGAAGTGAACTTATTGCTACCCCTAAACAAAGGTCGCTGCCCTTCTTCTAGCATCTTATATATTTTTGTTGTATCATCATCCATTGTTTCTGTATTTGCATTCAAAGTTTGTCCATTGTTCAAACTTTCTTGCACAATTGGAACTCCAGTTGGAATTCCCATGGCGTCATGTATCATGCCAACAATGTCATCTCCCACATCAAAATTGTTTACGAAATCTTCATTTTGACCTCCATCGCCATGAGAGGAAATATGAAAATTATGTTGCAATGACCATGGCAAATAATTTTCCATAAAACCATTCACAATCAGATCATCTCTGACATTATCTCTTGTACTATAAAAACGACCATAACACCTTGCACATGGACACTTTTTACGTCCGTTTGGCCCTACGTCTAAAAATATCGACTCCAGATAATTTTCAACACCATCCCGAACCGTTGTAACGCCCCGTCTCCATACATCCCAAATTTTGCATCCATTCTTAATTAAATCTGACAAAGATAAAAAGGAGAAAAAAAAACTTAAGATCACATGTTATATTGAAAACCATGATTATAAGCTACTTTTGCCCTGTCACTATTAAGTACTCAAATAACTACCATTCTTAATTAAATCTGATATATCCTTGTCAATACACACTTCTTATCTAGAAAATAACTTGATTACAGCTCCCAGAAACAATCACCAAATTGTATAGATTCATAATTTATTTTTATTGTAATAAATAAAAAAAGACCAATTCCGTACATTACCAAGGGAAATCCCATAATCACAGATATCTTTTGTTGTTTATTACACTTAAAACATAAATTGCGAAGCAGGACAAACCAAAAGAAAAACAAACTTTTAATTAATGTCGATATACCATGTGTAGTCGGCATAATTTAATCCCATCAACAACTTAATTACTGAATTTGCATTATGATGTCTATTAAACTAAGTGTTAATTTAGCTAATTCAAGGTTCAGGTCAAATCATCAAATTCAAGGTGCAACTCTAAATGGAAGAAGTTTATCAATGCCATTAAATCTCAAAAAAACATAATCTATTTTCCTCAAAGCATAGTCCAGAATTGACTTTGCATGCAGATTTTGAGGCATCGACTCAAAGAACAGGATGAAGTACAGAAGATATAACAAGTGTGTGAACTCTATTGTAATGCCTATTATCCCAGAGCAGCATTTGGAAGGTTCCCCAGATCTTCTACCTCAAATCTCAAAAAAACATAATCTACTTACTACTACATTAACGAATCTAAGTACAAAGCAATGTTGTCTTCTTGTAGGCTAGAGCATCAACGAATTACCTCAATGTGCGGAATTTCTTTCAGAGGTCTATCAGCAAAATAGGCATATAATGCTCTCAACACGGCCTACAAGAAAGCAGAGTTTACCAAAAAGTATATCGTCATATATTCAAAATCAGACTTGAAGTTAGGAGGGGAGTCGTGACATAAGTTCCAAGAAAAGAAGTTTGATGCTTTATGTATAACCCGGTGATAAACTACTACGACAGGTGCCCTTTGTCTTTCAAGCTCTATAATTACAGGCTCTAACCTGCAATAAATTGGAAGTTTGGAAGTCATTTCACTATAGCAGTAGAACAGAAGTATTTAACAAAACTGAGAACAACTTGGATATGGAATTGTCAATACACATTTTAATGTCACTCCAATCCCCTCAAGAGGGAACTTTTTCCGTAGACTCGTTTATCGTAATGACACAGAAAATGTGCTCGTTGTACTAGTTCAATTGCATTAAACAACTGCATTAAACAATCGTGTTTAATTGATTTTGTGCCCGAAGCTTGATTAAAAGCTGTCGAAATAATTACATTAAGCTGCTTTTTGGTCGACACATAAAATGTGCTCGTTGTACTAGTTTTACAATGCCCTTTTGAGGGATATAATCTCAACTTCTGTGCTTGCCATGGGTTCTTCCGTGGCTGTCATCATCCATTTCAAGGTTTGTTCTTTGGCATTAATTTTTTAATTATTATCCAAGAAGTTATTTTTTAATTATTATCCATTTCAACAGTTTGACATGAGATTCTTGATAATTTGATGCGCTTCCTGTTAAACGTATTTCTATCACCCTTGCGTGTATGCATCTCATTCCCAGCATAAGTCAAACACAGATCTCATGCCCTAGATGAATCTCAAATAACACTACAGTCCAAAAAAACAAGTAACTAAACAAAACAGATGCTTTTTGCCACAGAACAAATTAATAAAAAACAGATCTTTTACTGAGAACATTGAAATCAAAACAGATCAATGATCCTCTAAACAAAATGACCACTAACAAAACCCAGAAAGAAAACTGTTATAAACCAAAGCTTTTCAATTTTTTCTATGTTGGAATGAATCATTGAAAATTTTGGGGGTGGAATACAAATTGCATCACCAAGAATTAGTCACCGCTTTTGGGAAACAAGTGAGAAGTGGAATCAAGTTCCTTTACACGTAAGACGAGGTAAGTTGGCTCTTTTCTGATCTATATGCCAATGGAATGAATTCAGTAGGTAATTTTACACAGAAGACGAGGTAAGTTGGCTCTTTTCTGATCTATAAGCTGATTTTTTTCTTTCAAGTGTACTTCTATCAACCTTGCGTGTATGCATCTAAGGCTATTCCCCTGATTTTGTCAGCAGTCTTCTTGACATGGCTAATCTTACTATTCCTTTCCTTGAACACAAAACTTTGTAACCACTTCCAAATCAAAGTTCTGCTCTCCAGCTTCTAACACTTTCTTAATTATGTATAGGTTGACCCGCATGAGGTCAATGCTTTAGCAGCACGATGACATGGAAAACCGCTGTGGCAAATATACCTTATGGTGGAGCTAAAGGAGGGATAGGATGTAATCCTGGGGAATTAAGCATATCTGAGCTTGAACGACTTACCGGAGTTTTCACACAAAAGATACATGATCTGATTGGAATCCACACCGACGCTCGCACTGATATGGGAACTAATTCACAGTGTCCGCAAAGATTTATAGCAGCTCGCTTACTCTAATGCAGGTTCTAGCTTTTAGTAGTTAGTAAACAAAAGAAACATGCAGTAATGCAGTTCACCACACGTCTTTTCGCATGTAGCGATGAGGGCGTATTTTTAATCAAACAAATTGATTTCTTGTGTTTGAACAGACAATGGCATGGATACTGGATGAGTACTCTAAATTTCATGGCTACTCACCACCGTCAGAATCGAAAACCTATTGTAAGTCTACACGACAATCGGTCTAAAATCATAATTAAAGTGTATATTGCATCAAGATGAGCATACATTTTCTCGACACTAACCTCTTTTCTTTCCTTTCAAATGAGTTGTACATTTTTCGTAGTATTTGCTTTTATGATCTCAAAGGCTGAATTCTTTACACAGATCTTGGTGGATCACTAGGCGAGATCGCTACAGGAAGGGGGTACTCTTTGCAACAGAGGCCTTGCTTAATGAGCATGGAAAGAGCATTCTGGTCAACGCTTTGTTGTGCAGTACATCTATCATATAACTTCTATATTCATTTATGAATTTTAAAAAGAATCACTCAATATGATATTCTTCGATCGTTCTTGTTCTTATCTTAGGGATTTGGTAATGTTGGTTCCTGGGCTCGCTCAACTCATTAGTGAAAATGGTGGGAAGGTTGTAGCTGTGAGTGACATAACTGGGGCCATAAAGAACAAGAAAGGACTTGACATACCAAGCCTTCTCAAGCACGTTAAAGAAAATCGTGGAGTGAAAGGTTTCGCAGCGCCGATCCTATTGATCCCAATTCTATTTTGATTGAAGATCGTGACATTCTCATCCCACTGCCCTTGGTGGTGTGATAAACAGTTCGTAGTCGACCTTCTACTTTGAAGTACTCTCTGTCTATTTCAATATTTTATCATGACGCCTCGATCGTCTCGATTGAAGGGAAAACGCAAATGATATCAAAGCCAAATTTGTAATCGAGGCAGCCAACCATCCAACCTGACCCGAGGTCGATGAGGTTAGGGCTTGCCCAAAATATTATGTCATTACAGATTCTTAGTAAAATAAATTGAGAGAGATAAGTATTGTATTTTTCTGCAGATATTATCAAAGAAGGGCGTTGTTATCCTCCCTGATATATATGCAAACTCAGGAGGGGTTACTGTTAGTTACTTTGAGTGGGTTCAGGTATCGAATTTTGACCAAAAATTGTCTCGTTTTTTCCGTAGTATCCATAATAGATGATGGTCTATCTTTTCCATTCTTACATTGCAGACTATTCAAGGATTCATGTGGGATGAAGATAAAGTCAACACTGTGCTAAAGACATACATGACACAAGGGTTCAAAGATGTGAAGGAGATGTGCAAAACCCACAATTGTGATCTCCGAGTGGGAGCGTTCACGCTTGGAGTGAATCGTGTTGCCCGAGCAACAATCCTCAGGGGTTGGGAAGCCTGAGGAATGGAAATGCTGATAATGTCTGAAATCTGAATAATAAAGGAAAGAATGCTTCAACAAAGGAGGCTTATTTGGTTTCCTCTAGTCAACCTTCAACTTTGTTTTATCGTGTTTCTTCTACCATTATCTTCATCCAGTCCTGCATTGGAAATTTTTTATTATGGGAACTTGATGAAATAGATGGTTTTATCTTTTAAGAATTTGTGACAAGATATAACTTGGTGATATGTAGCTATGTTTAAACAATCATCGTGCGAGAAAATAGGATCATTCGTTCAGATTCTCGGCTACTAACTCCCTCTTTGTTGAAGTCATTTTATAAACAAGGGAGATGAGATGATTATTCACCTCACCCGCTTGCACTTAAACATCACATACATCAAACAAATTATGAATGTGCTTCAAACCTTACATTACTCAATTTCTCTACAAATTGAAAACCTCAATCTCATACATGATTTAAAGCAACAGATTGGGAGGACACTTCTCATTCCATTAACAATCAAAATGTTGTACCAATAATGTTGTTACTACCATCAATGTCACAATCAAGAGCAGTGAAAGCAAAACCGATTCACCTAAAGCATTAGGTAACAACAAAGCTAATGAGACCACACTAAATAGACAGCAATGAAAGCTTATGACAATAAAGCCTCTACGTAGAAGTATAAACCTACATACACTAACTTTTTTCTTTCCAGTTCTTGCTTTCATTCTTTCTAAACAAGGGTTCAAAACTAAGTTTATACAATAGCTCCATCTTGTACGTCCTACATCCAAGATAATAACCCATGATCATCTTCAAAATCATTTTCCTTCAACAATCCCAAGTTGTTTCCTTCCCCTGATTTTATCAGCAGTCTTCTTGACATGGCTAATCTTACTATTCCTTTCCTTGAACACAAAACTTTGTAACCACTTTCAAGTAGTAGATTAGCCCTCTCTCTTAACATAATGACTTTACCCATCTATTAGTTGCAATGTGGTGGGATTCTCACCAATCAAGCAGTGTGTATTCAGGTTAAATGTAAGTATACCCATTTGTAGACTACCTAACAAGACAAACAACACCACACACACACAAGTTTCATATGTATCCAAACACAAGTTTCATATGCAAACAACTAAGAAATAAAATAAGGTAGAATCAAGATTAATCACATAACTATCATAATTAATCTGGAAATTATAAAAGTTCCCAAACAACACCCTAACTAATTACCCCCAAAAACATGAATCTCAAGAGAGCGATTCAAGAGAGAAGGACAGAGACAGAAGCTAATAAAACGAAAGAGAGAGAGAGTTGCTCACAGAAGGTATATCGTAACAACCTAGCAACGAGATCTCGCGAAGATGGAGAGTCTGTCATTTGCCAAAATCTTGTTAAAAACTAGGGCACAGTGCAAGCTAGCTAGATTAGGGCACAAATAAGGGAAGAAGAAATTGCTTACCAAAGGAAATCCCAAGCAGTCGCAGTACCAATTGGACAAAGAGGGGCACAAGTCAGGGAAGAAGAGGGAGAGGCATGCCTACCAAAGGAAATCCCAAGCAGCTGACAGCATCAATTTCGCGAAGAGAGTGAAAGAGAAAACTTAGTCCAAAATTTTTCAATAAGAGACGGAGTGGGAGGGAGCAACCGCGGGAAATAAAAATTTGTGGCGCGCATAAATTTTTTAGGGTCAGAGATCGTAACATTTAGGACCGTACCAAAATTAATTATTTGGGAGGGGAAAATGGGATGGTGTACCAAATACATACAACTAACTCCTCCCTTCCAAAACAAGGTATTTGGGACCCTTTTTTGGCCCTCCCAAATAACAGGGGTCACAAATAGTAGCTTTTCTTGTAGTGTTGGGGGTAAATGTATGGTACACTTGTATAACCAAGTCCATGTTTACCCTTGTTTCTGAAAGTTTGTTTGGAGAAGGAGATATCATAAGCAGTCTCGGAGGTTTCACCTTTCTCTTTGACAATAGAGTATGCCGAATTGGGCTCATCATTATAGCCTAAGCCAGATTTATTTCCATTAGGCTTTTGGCTTGAAAGGATTCCTTCGAAGGTTTCCTTGGAGCTGTTCCAGGAGTCAATTGTCTTTTGCAAAGCAATCTTCTCCAGGTCAAGTCCTTTAATTTGATGTGCTCAATGAGACATTCGACTTTGTCACAAAGGAATTTTTTTTCTCCTTTTAGCTTGATACTCTCCTGTTGACAACTATTGAGAGTTTGAATCTCAGCTGCTAGCAGATTTCTCAACAGCAAGCTTCTCATAGTTCTTAGTGAGTTTTACATGGGCTACTTTAAAGGAATTGAACTCTTCAAGCATTTCTTGATTATCCTTGAGCAGTTCTTCCTTATTGAAGTTCTCACAGTTGATCTCACTTTTATCGAAGGGACTTGGTGAGATTTTGACTTCATGTTCATAGTCATAGGTGGGACCTGAATCATGAGCTATTAAGCATATGTTAGCTTGCTCATAATCGTCCTCTTCCTCTTCTGAATCAGTCTCAAACCATGTAGCAACCTGTTTTTCTTCTATGTCTTCAGCCAGCATACCTTTATGTTTTTAAAATTTCTTATACGGAGGCTTTTGGTATGCTTCAAATTTTGACTTTGGACATTTAGAGGCGAAATGACCAGGTTTTCTACAGTTATAACACACAAGCTCTTCGTTAGATGAGCTTTCATCAATTTTTCTAAAAGGCTGCTGGTGTATGTCCTTCCTTCCATATTTAGCAAACTTTTTGAAACATTTTACAAACATAGCAAATTGTTAGTCTGAAAGAAAATCGTTTTCACTGGAGGAAGTAGAAGGTTTGTTTTCAGCAGTGGTCTCTTCTTGTACCATGGCAGGCAAGGACACAGTTCTGAACTGTTTGTCCTGCTCTAGAGCTTGATTACTTCGAGCTCATAAACCTTTAAACTTGCGTAAAGACTATGGAGAGTCATTTCGTTTAAGTTTTTAGATT
Organism: Codonopsis lanceolata; assembly: GCA_013146195.2. Taxonomy (NCBI): domain Eukaryota; kingdom Viridiplantae; phylum Streptophyta; class Magnoliopsida; order Asterales; family Campanulaceae; genus Codonopsis; species Codonopsis lanceolata. The sequence goes on from CM028380.1 coordinate 1,559,307, forward strand.
CTTTAATGGCAGTGGTCTTAACATGCCACAGACTACCTAAAGAGCCTAGAAATCTCATATTCATTTCCTTTTTGTCATAAGTTTTACCTAGAAAAAAGCATTTATTAATTACCTCACTGAAGCGATCGTTTGTTTGTCTCAAGGTCTCCTTGGGATCCTTTTTGAAAGAATCGAATTGTTGTATGAAGGTGTATTTTCTGTTGTCTCTTGTGTCTTGGTCTCCTTCCAAGTATTCGACAAGAGGTTCCCACATTTCTTTTGCAGAAGTACACCGGATCACTTGTTGGTAAGTGCTGGTGTCTAGTGAGCTAGTTATGATGTTGATGGCTTTGCTATCTAGCTCTACTAGCTTTCTGTCGTCCTCTGTCTATTCAAATTCTTCTTTGGATACTTCAGCAGGATTTTCCAGTGATGGATGCTAGAAGATTAGCCTTCATTGGTACATGTTGTCCTGCTAGTACGTATTTCCATAACCTGTTGTCAATAGAATTCATAAAACGCATTACATTATCCTTCCAAACATCGAAATGGCCTTCGTCCAATATTGGGACGTGGTTCGCATTTCATGTAGGCAGCATGTAGTGTGTTTGTGCCATTGGATCGTGACTCTCAAGATTTTAATCTTGGAAAAACTAGTTTTCGAAGAGTTTAGCTTTGATACCAATTGTTAGTCCCAAAGGGCACAATAATAAGCTAAAAAGGGGGGGTTGAATAGCGTATTAGGCACTTAAAAAAAATTTCGTATAAGTTCTAAAACAAGCACTTGCAATCTATTAAAAAGATTGAAGTAGCGGAAGTCTTATAAGGAAGACAGTTCATGTCTGCCGGTGAAGCACTACCGGTAGACTTGGCTTAATACTCAAGTCTGCTGTTTGAAGAGATAAGTAAATAGATATGAAATAGTTTAAAGCAGTAAGCAACAGTAATGAAAGAACACAAGTATTTTGAGATGGTTCGCACTATAAAGAGTGCTACGTCCACCACCAAGGCAGTCAACCTTGATTTAAATGTGCACTATGTTTTCCACTAGTTCTATTACAGGGAGTTGCAATGGATCGTGTACAAAATATTTGACTTGTGTTTGGGGGTTGGGAATTGAATATCTGGACAAACAGAATATTCAATGGTGCAGAAGAATAGTTAGAGGAACAACAATAAGAAGCTTAAGATAAAGTGTTGATGCAGATCTTCTTGTTGTTATTGAGGACTTCTTGATCAGTTTATGATCTCTTAAATGCACTGAGTATATAAGACTTGATGTTGTTGGAGACATTCATAGCATTGTTTTCTTCAGTCTTTAATGGCAGTACTTATAGATGGGGCATTCTTGAGACCGTTTGGAGAAGACGAAGTGTAACAGCTCTATTAGGTTGAATGCATTAAATGCATGGAGCTGACTTTGTAGATTATGTCTTCACTGATACTGAACATGGAATGGTGCAGAGTTGTTGCAGAAGTTGGTAGGTGAACAATCAGAGTTACAAACCTGCAATAGTTGGTACAGACTGTAAGTGTCAGTTTGTTCACATGCTCTGTCACTATTCAGGAGGCGAAAGTCTTCTTGCTTTTCGAAAAGCTGGTCAGGCGTGTCTGAGAAGTCATGATAGGATTGGTTTAATTCAAATTCAAACTGATAAAATGTTGAATTTAATTAATCCACTAAATGCAAGATGACTGGAGACGTCATGCTTAAATAGGAGCAGACAAGGTCTGCCGCTGGATGCTGAATGAGGTCTTCCAGTGAAGCTTTGCTGAAGTCTTCCACTGAACCTGTGAAGCCTATAAAAACTATTCTATGGCAAAGTTCTATACACAGTTGTCACGCTAATTGATACGCAGCCCAATTAGCCACTAAGTATAGAACCTAATGTAATGTATGAACAGATGTAAATCAAAATACAAATGAGAAACAAAAGAAAGCAGTGACGAATGTTCCATCTCTAATCAGTGACAAAAAAAAATTTCCCATCGCTGATCAGCGATGGTAATTGACCCGTCGAGAATTAGTGACAACGTATTAGTGACGGAACGTTGACGGATCGGTTTCGTCGCTAAAGTGAAATTAGTGACGGAAATCATTTTTTAGTGATGGAAATCTATGTCACAAATTACCAAAATTCTAGTAGTATATATTCAAAATGCGATCAACCAACTTTCAATTTGGATGTGTTGTGACTAATTGCATGATCTTTCTAACGGTACGTATTAACGGGTCAAAAAATGATGTTTGTGAAAAATTGTGGTCCTTATCTCAATCTTCAAATAAAATTTATTTATCTCAATGTCGTATTAACGAGTCCAAAAATGATGTTTGTGAAAAATTGTGGTCCTTATTTCAATCTTCAAATAAAATTTATTTATTTCAATGTCATACTAATCGTACACAATCAATCTAGAAGCATCGCCAAATCAAAAACCAAAACCAAAAAAAAAACAATCATTGTGTTTAGGAGGAAGGGATGCGGAGAAGGGAGGAGGCGGAGATGGGAAGACAAAAGGCAAAGGAAAATCCTTAAGCCAAAAATCGCAGACGAATGATGTCGTCATCGGATTAAACCGAAATCATACAAAGCTTATAATTAATGTTGATCAGTGAGCTCGCTTGCACCTACGCCACATTGGCCCTTTTCGAGAACGGCATCCCCGTCACCATAGAGAAGATTTTTATTGCGATTTTCACTGTTTCCTCTCCTTCTGCTAGTGGTGGCGCCGCCCCCATTGCTACACCCAATCTTACAAGCCTTGAGTTTCAAATCAATCATAGGAGCAGGCTATTCATGTCTACTACCCAACAGAGTATCATGAACAATTTATAATTACTTGAACCACATAATATTGTCTAGTAGCTGACTTGTAGTTACTATATCTAAGTATTGTGTTATAATAGTTCTACATTGAAACCTAGTCACTTCTCTTTTAAGCGTAGAGATCAATTACTCAATTCAAATAACTTAGTTATCTTAAATACTAAGCCTGCTAAGTCACAAACTTAGTTATCTTAATTGTTCAATTACTCAATTCAGATAACTTAGTTATCTAAGTATTGTGTTATAACAGTTCTACATGAATCATATGTTATTGAAAATTGATTTTTGTTAGCATTTTTATAAATACTTATACATGGTCGTCTTCGACCAGTAATTAAGATATATGTAATGTATGTAAGTATGTGTGTGTGTGTGTGTGTGTATATATATATATATATATATATATATATATATATATTAGTGTTTAAAGATATTTAATAATAAATATGATTATAAACTTATAGTATTTTCTTACTAAGAATAATTATAATGTATTTACTTAATATATATGTAAATGTTTTTTACATACACACACACATAAATATATTATATATATACACATAAAAAATACCAAGGATTTCACCAAGGAAATAAATTACTCACCATTTATTCCTAGGCAATTGCGGCGAGAATCTTCCCACCAAATTATTTTAACGTTTTCAATAATTGCCAAGGAATATAATCCTTGTAATTTTGGAGGGAAGTTTGGCTCTCAAAAAAATCCAATTCACCAAATTTTCGAAGGAATTATTTCCTTAACATTTTCCTTGCTAAATTTGGAGCTAAAGTTTCCCCCCATAACCAACGAGCTCTGGCTCAACTGGTACTGCTCACTTCTCTTAACGGAGAGGTTGGGTGGTCGAGTCTCACTAGAGACACCCTGGACTTTACAACTCTCAGTAGAGAGGTCGAGTGTTCAAGCCTCTTTAGAGGCATCGTTGTTGTTAAAGCCTTATCCAAAGGCCTCATTTAGCTACTCACTTATCTTAACGGAGATGTTGAGTATTCAAGCCCTACCAGAGGCACCCTGGGACTTAACTACTCTCAACCGAGAGTTCGGGTGTTCAAAGCCTCACCAGAGGCATCATTTGTTCGAGCCACACCAAAGGCATCATATATATATATATAATTGTAGCCTTTCAAGGCATTAAAAAAAATATAAGGGTTGGGGTACGGTCTATGTCCCCTCCAACCTTTTGAAAAAAAAAAAAAGTTTCCCCCCATATATTTAGAGGTCAATATGGGTTGCCAAGGAAATTAAAAAGGAAATTTACCTAGGCAGTATTTACCTTGGTAAATTCCTTGTCAATTTCCCAAGGAATATCTTTCCTTACTAAATTAATCAGAAAATGGTATGGAAATTAATTTCCTTGGTACTTTCCTTATAAATTTACCTAGCAATTTTTTTCCTAGATAAATCTGTCAGAGTTCGCCAAGGAAACTAATTTCCTTAGTAATATCCTTGAAAATTTCAGGAAATAAAATTCCTAGGTAAATTCCTTGGGAATTTCCTTGGATTTATATTTCCTTGGTAAATTGGTCTTGCTAATCTATAGTTTTTTCGTAGTGAACCTAGTCACTTCTCTTTTAAGTGTAGAGATCAATTATTCAATTCAGATAACTTAGTTATCTTAAATACTAAGTCTGCTAAGTCATAAACTTAAAAGTTATTTGCTACTCCCTCCGTCCCTAAATTATCGTTTTTGTGGGCTTTGCGCACGGTTTGAAAAAACACATTTGACTAGATTATTAATATTAGTTTGTTGTGTAGTTTACTTTAAAACTCATGTGTATGTGACACATAATTAAAATATGATGAAAAAATAAGGGTAAAGTGGTAAAAGTATTGCCCTAAAAAGGAAAGTTTCAAACAAGACAATTATTTTGGGACAGACGAAAAAGGAAAGCATGACAATAATTTAGAGACGAATGGAGTATTAAATAACTGTACTTTCCATCTGATGTCATATATTTATTTATACTCATAACTAATACAAATCTACTTGTCATTCAATACAGACATATGAGCATTCATTAATTTTTACAACTTCACGTAATTGAATTTTAGATATTATTTTCATATCATATAGCATCTATTCAATATTCAATTTACTTGCAACTAATTATTTTTAAAACTTAATAATTATAACTCCATAATTTTTGAGAGATAACTGTTATTTGTAGTATCGTCCTATTTCATTTCTATCGACTATTGTACTGATTAGACGGAGTAATTATTAATTATAAATACGCATACCAATTTCAATCTCAAAACAAATAAAAGTAATATATTTTCTAGCCGTTTACTAATTGATTGACATAGAAACATCCCAGCACACATTTTATTGCATACACAAATAATTAATGGTAATAGTAGCTTACTGATTGACGAAATTTCTACCGATTAAAACACGTTTGTACCCTTTCATAATAGTCCACGGCTCGAACCCGTAATTTTTAGGAAGCGATTTTGATGATTTCCAGCCCCAAGTGATTATACGCACAATACAGTGAAGGCACCCACACAACCACTCGATATTCCCTTTTTTATTCCTCTTAAGTCGGGCCAATAGAAAGAAAATGATAAAGCCTTTGGAGACATGGTCTCCTTAGAGCATCTTCATTACTCTCTTCATAAGCCCACTTCCTACTACGAAGAGAGCATTTTGCATCAGTGACTCTTCCTAAAAAATCTTCATAAATGGCCCGGTATGAGATAGGAGGTGTTCTCTTCCAAAATAGGAAGATAAAATGTTGGGAGGAAGAATGGACCAAGGAAGTAGCAGTGTGGTGCACCACTTGCAATGTTGGAGCGTGCATCACACGCTGGGTAAGGGGTGTGAGAAGGGGGTACTGTGGCTCCCAACGATTGATTATTCTCTTTATTTTGAATTTCTTTTTTAAAAAATCTAGCCTTTGTAACGTTGCTTTGTATCGTTTTTTTCGAGTAAATTGTAAATTTTTGAAGTGTAAATTTAATGAGGTGACAGTGGAGCCCAGCTAAGCAATTGTATAAGAAAATTAGGAATGAGAAGATATATTTTCAAATAGAATAAGAAAATAAAAATGTGTATATAGCAATGATACTTGGCTAAGAAGATAGGAATGTGAAGAATCATAGGGGATGCAGCATTTGGTGCAGCGTTTTGAAAACACAGCTTTTTTAAATAGCAGCGTTTTTAAAATGTAGCATTTTTAAAACCCAGTTTTTTTTTTTTTTGTAAACATGTTTGGAAAACTATTCCAATAGTTGTAAACGCAACACATTTTTAAAACGTTGTGCTTTAAAACGTTGCATTGAAACACTTTTAAAGAGAAAACGCTTTATTTTTTGCCAGCGTTTTGGCCAAAACGCTCCACCAAACAAGCATTAATACTAACTACATATAATTGAGTTTAATTATAATTTATCAAGACTAATCATAATTAGTTAATTAATCAAGCTATAATATTGCTCACTCTGTTCCCAAATTATTGTTTTGCTTTCCTTTGTCGTTTATCATAATATAATTATTTTGTTTGAAACTTTTTTTAGGACAATATGTTTTAATTATGTGTCACATAGAAATGAACTTTAAAGTAAACTACACATCAAACTAATAATAATAATCAAGTTAAATCGTGCGTCAAGTCCACCAAAACGATAATTTAGGGACGAAATGAGTAATTTGATGATAAAAAAGAAAACTCGTAAATATAAAAAATCTTGGGTGTTAATGAAATGTATCTCTATTGCCGATGATCATTATAAAAAATATAGTTGGTTTTATTTGTTGATGTTGTATCCAATTAAAATGGGACGCGTGTAGGCGGACAAATGACACGGGCACTGCCATTACTTAAAATGCACAAATTAGTGTGTCTGGCGAGGGAGCCAAAGTTTTCTTAGGGTATGTTTGGATATACATAATTGGAATTGAATTGGAATCACAATTTTATGGAATTCAATTTCAACATATTCGAATTCCATAGAGTTTTTAATTCTATTGTTTGGCTAATCTATAGAATTCCATTAGAATTGATTTACAATTCCAATTCTATTGTTTGGATACTCATGTAGTTTCACGGAAATGAATTTATCACTTATATGTGTTTCTCTTATATTCCCTGCAATAGAACATAAAATACAAAAAACTAACACATTTTAATATAAAATCAAATTATAAAAATATATATCAAATAAAAAAAGCAATGTTTCAAATAATAAAAAAATATAATAACCAAACTAGTTTCAACTTTCATAAATATAAAATAAAAAGCTAACACCGTTTAATATTGCTATTCTCCAAACAACTAAATTTACTACCGTCAACAAAGTTCATGAAGCGGTCAAGAGATTCCGCCATACGAGACAGTACATCATATAATGCTTGAGAACCACTATGCTTCCGCTTTTTGGGGCGAGAAATAGATGATGATGAGCTATTGGGCTTTCCTTGTCTACTTTCCCCTCCGAGTGAATGCATAGCATCATCTTCTAAGCTTCTCACATTTCCCTCGGTGGTCCCAATGGTCTCCTCTAAGTCAAAAGACTCTTCGTTCACTTTCATTTCTAATTCTACTTCTGCTGCTGTTTGAGCACCCTCACCATTAACACGGTCTTGAGCAAACAATTGACAAATGTCTTCCCAGTTGTCAATAAAAATTCTTGTCCTATAAGGGGCAGCATCGGGATGAACCTAAAGAAGAACAAACGCAATAAAAAAATTTGATGATGACATGCGTATGTAAAATGATAAATACACTCATCTGAAGACTGCAGACTGGTCCCAACTTCCCTGCAAACAGACACAGGTACATGTATGAGCTTTACAATTACCGTATGTTATCATATTCCTTTCCAGAACCCATGGAGGTGTTTTATATCTATATATCATTTCTGGGGAAGTAAGAGAATGAGTAACCAAGGAAAGGAGCACAAAAGCATGGCCCACAATCATAGTATTTCTTCCTTCAATGCAAATGGCACCTATGGAAGGGGTGCACAAAATGCTTATCAGGATCCAAGATTTGGTTTTGATGGGGTCCGGTCACCCATTCCATGGTTAGATGGCCCAATATATTATGATGGGCAACATAGGCCTATTACAAGCACCGCTATCACTTCGTCCATGTCGAATGGGAATGGTGCTGCTTCAAGGAATCAGAATCTTCGTCCTCGTTCTCATCTCATGGTATGTATGTTAAGGTCAAGCATTTAAACCGGACGCTAACATGATAAGGGCATAAGATCATTTTTCTTCATCCAGTACACCCTATTTCATCGAAAGAGTTTGTTCAATATTTCAACCATCTTGGTCCCAACAGAAGATTAAATATTCACAATGTTGCAGACTAATTCATGTAAATAACAGGACTCAACAAAAGCATCCACTAGAAGAAGTCTAAATTGACCAAAGAAAGAAGTTAACTATGAGCATCAGATGATGTTGCTTGATCATTACTAGCTTAGGATGATTCTCTAGTCAAGTTACTCAAGTAAATAAGAAATGACAAGGTTCCATCTTCAGCCTCAAGGAGCAGATTTTAAGGCCTTAAGACTCGCTTAGATAGATATTAGAAAAAGAAAGGAAAATGAAAAAGAAAAATAAAAGCCTCAATTATGAAGACGATCACACAATTTATAGTGCTTCTAAATTTGAATCAAGTGTAATAAGCTATTCCCAGTTAATATATGATCTTTTAAAGAGCTTAATTTTCTTTTGAGTTTCCTTCTGTTTTCGTTCCCTAGCATTTTCTGAGATATAGACAGTCGGTCTAAGTGCTTAAAAAAGTTAGAAAGAAAAAGAAAGTTGTAACACATGTTTGAAGTCATGAAGACATTGTTGCCAGAGAAGTGCCGCAACCAATCTCGCTTATTGACTTTCCTAGTTAACACTCTATAACCTTCACTCCTTCAGTAACAGATTCGCGAACACACAAATGACGAGCACAAAAGAAAGGTAGTAAGCATCAAAATCACGAACTAGATTCTTCAATATGTTTCTGTTTAAATCAAAAGCCAGTGGTTATTATGAGGAAGTTACTAGAAGCAACATACCCAGTTCTAGTGAGAAAGCATTTAGCCCCATTGATTCGGACAGCTCCGGTAGTCAAACCCCCTTCAATTTCTCCGATCGCGACTATGTTTACCCATCGTTTCTCGGCGCTAGCACCGTCCGGAATCGCGTCACTGTCAAGTCCGCCTCCAAATTGCCGCGGCGGGAGGTCTCAGTGTCTCCGTCTCCGGCGAAGCACTCCAGTTTCGGGAGTTTGAGCGAGAAGGAGGTGGAATTGGTCCGGAAGATGGAGACGAAACAAGGAACCAGCGCGACCTAAAAAAAATCCCGATAGTTTCGAATTGGAGTAGAATTGGTTTTGCAATTTTTTAGTTTTGTTATGGAATTGATTTTATGGAATTGGGGGTAGTAGAATTATAAATCAATTCCAATTCTATCCCTTATTTTAGTATCCAAACAATAGAATTAGAATTCTATGCTCCAATTCCAATTCTAAGTCATGGAATTGGTGTAGTCAAACACACCTTTATAAAATTTAATTAGAAGATAGAAGATATCTACAACTTGGAAATTTATTGCATTCAATTGAAAGATTTAACCCAAAAATTACAAGAAAATAGTCTTGTATAAATTTTAATAAATCAAACTTTTTAATGACATTAATGCTTTAAACCAAAAAGGAATGATAAATTATTTTTATGGTACGGACAGAGCAATTAGATAAACAACCACCCTACAAGAACAATCAAGTGTTATCCTAAGATCATGTCCAACTCTCGTTAAAGTTTCAAAAGTACCAAATTGGAGGGGAATAACGATGGAGAGAAGTAGGTTGATGAAGGGGTTCAGTTATTCCAGAATCAATATGGAAGATGCCCATGTCTCGTCCCCCTCCCCTTCGTCGACCATTACGTTCTAGACAATCAAAGACGTCACTATAATCATCCGTAAAGTAGATGCAATTTGGTTTGATGCCTCCTTTCAAGTCTGATATAGATACAGATTGATTCTGGCCTATGAATAATGATTTGGTTCCCAAGCTACTCACCTTAACCCAACCATAGGGGTACTTCTTCCGTCCGCTACTTTCTTCTAATTTAACAACCTTAAATTTTACTGTATAATCATTCCTAATATCATCATATCTTTCTTCTGTTTCTTTTTCTTCTTTTTCTTCTTCTTCTTCTTCTTCTTCTTCTTCTTCTTCTTCTTCTTCTTCTTCTTCTTCTTCTTCTTCTTCTTCTTCTTCTTCTTCTTCTTCTTCTTCTTCTTCTTCTTCTTCTTCTTCTTCTTCTTCTTCTTCAGAATCAAATACAACATGATCGGGTAAAGGTTGTTCGGGACTATGACTTCCCCGAACACGTTCCACTAGTAATAAATCTCCAGAAAACTCGACCAAGTACCATGAAACCAACCCTTAGCACCTGATGGGGCAGGTGCAATTGCGGTAGCTGAAGGGCCTTTATCACCGTCGAGGTCACAAACATACACAACTCCAGTGCAATCCATGACATAGTTGATCACGCCACAATGATGGGGTGACTAAGCTGACAGTCCACGTAATGGACCGAAGCTGACGTGTCCGGCTCTTGATGGTCACATCGGTGTATGTGGGTACCGAAGGTACCAAGTTTGGTATGATATCTGGGCTTTGTGGTTGTTCTTGGCTGATGGGTACCTGAAAAGAGAACTACCGTTAGGGTGCTGGGGGTTTCCCAGCTACAGTCCTCCGATGTGAGAGTTAGTAATCAGGATACTACATGTGTGTCGGGGCTAGGTGTTCCCTTAGACTTCCGGTTAGTGTTTTGAGAATGATCTCTGTGTATATCTTTGTATGCTGAAGGTTCTTTGTTAGTCTTCATGTGCAAAGTAAATCTTACCTTTCTTCAAGGGAAAGGTTTCCTTTCATAGTAGCTTAGATTGGGGATCATGATTAGTATGAGGGCCCCTGATGGTGGGACTGGTTCTCTGGTCGGTTTGCTGGCAGTTCCTAAGTGGTCAATAGGTTGTGTGTGATGTGCCCATTGTAGGCGGTCCAATGAGCCAATAAGATATAGCGGCTTGCATGGCTTGCCCGGCTCTCGTGGTGAAGGCATCTGGATACTATGTACAGGCTATGGGCTAAACCTGTCTTGTCCCAGGAGCGTTGTCGGCCGAGCATAGGGGTCCTCGCCCGTGTGGTCGGTTGTCGTGTATGGTCGCCGTTAATGATCGGTTGGTTGTTGGTCGCCGATAATGACTGGCTGCTTATTGGTCTTCGGCTGTTGGTGGGACCTGCTCGAATCTGACTGGACTCCACGTGGTCGTCCCACGTTGGGAGACCCAGGTCGGGTCTCTTCAATAGTCCCCGAGTTTCCAAGTACGAGGATTTATCCTTAGCTTGGAAAGTATAATCAAATTTTACGCTCAATTTGCCTGTCGCTGGTCCTCGCTGTGCTTCCTCGGTTTTTCGTTTATTTATGTTTGTGGTAGCTTTTTTGATTTTCTCGATTGGCTATTCATTTTGTCGTAGCCGATCACTTTGCTGTTACTTAATTAGACGTTGTCATTTCTTTAATATGGTGGTAGACTTCAATTTATTTTTCCAATCCTGTCTCGGTGTTTCTTAATTAGGCGTCATCGTTTCTTCTAATCCTACCTCGATGTTAATTAATTAGGCATTGTTTCTTCCAATCATGCTTCGGTATTATTTAATTAGTCATCATTTCTTACAATCCTGCCTCGGTGTTACTTAATTAGGCATCGTTTCTTCAATATGGTGTGGCAGACTTCAATTTATTTTTTCAATCCTTCCTCGGTGTTATTTAATTAGGTGTCGTTTCTTCAATATGGTGGTAGACTTCAATTTATTTTTTGTATCGCGGTACATAAATAGTTAGACATCTTTTTTTTTCCAATCCTGCCTCAATGTTACTTAATTATGCATTGTTTCTTCCAAGTATGCATCGGTGTTACTTAATTATGCGTTGTTTCTTTAATATGGTGGCAGACTTCAATTTATTTTTCCAATCATGCCTCGATGTTACTTAATTAGGTATCGTTCCTTCAAATATTGCATCATTGTTACTTTATTAGGTGTCTTTTACAATCATGCATCAGTGTTATTTAATTAGTCGTCGTTTTTTTAGTAATGGGATGCTAAAGTTTGACCGTGGGCCTTTGTGCATCCGTTTGTTGTTCATTAAGAGTATCTTCGTCGTTTTATCATCAAAAGTGTACTTTAACGATTTAAAAAAATATGAAGGACTTTTCTAGTTATAATTTCATTCTTTGGGACCGGCCAAGTTATCACCCTTTAGACAACTAAGATTAGCAGGGCTTGAAAATTTTGGGCCCTCAAAATTTTGAGGCCCTGTGCGATCGAACAGGCTGCACCTGCTCGGCTGCTCAGGGTTGGCCCTGATTGCAATTAGTAAGGGAATCTGAAGTAACTAAGAAAGAGAGGGACGAACGGAGAGTCTTTTCGACTAGTATGGAGAAAACGTTTTTTGCCCCTACAAGTTTGATGATTTTCTTGAAGCTGTTTTTCGCGTTGCCAAGGTCCGCCGTTAGACCCAGAAGAAAGGGAAGACATAGATGGCTTCAACTGTCTGCATCGGAAGTTGTGATGCAAGAGCATCGGAGGAGGTAGGTTTGTGTTAGGTAACGGTGGGGGTGATGTTTGGGTCAACGATACCCTTTCCTTGACCAGGGGAAAGAACCATAAGTTCGTTGAAATACTCTCTCTGTGTAAAATTAATCAATCGATAGGAAAAAAATTGGAGAGTATTACCTGATGTATTTCAAGCTGCTGCATGCATATATGAAGTTGGTAAGAAGAATAAAACATGGGAGAATCTGATGTGTGTGAGACAGAGAGAGAGAGAGGTATGCTTTAAAACTCTAGCATAGAAGTTACTCAAGTTTCATGATAAATTAGAATGACTCTTTACTTATCAATTAATTAATTAAACAAGGCTGATGAGATAGAAGAAGAAGTCACTCAAGGACTGCACACGGGCTAAGGAATAAGGAAATATTCTATTTGTTTTGAAATGAAGTCTTGTGATGCATGCATGTTTTGTTTTTATTAATGGTATAATTGAATTTTTGCTCGCAAGTGTCTTTTAGCGATTAAATTAAAAGATAGTAGATTTTTGGAGTTAAATATTGTATAAAGTGGACTGACCTGAATTTCTCCCTAAATCTCCCTAAACATGTGTGGTTGGGGGTTTTTGTGGGAAATATTTTTAGAATTTTTTGATAAAGATTTGCGGATTTTGATGGAACAATTACATTTCATCCTTAAAATCGGTTTTGGAACTTTATTTTGTTATGTGAATAATCAAAATTTCTTAACTTACTTTTACCGGTTCCATAGAAGTTATTCTAGGTTTCACTTATCACATTTTTACTTCTAATTAAGCATTGTATCAATCAGTTACTTCTTCGAAAAAATGTTTCAAACCCAACCCTTTTACCAACTAATCAACGTGCTTGTTGGTCGACTGGTCGTAGCCACACATTTGTAAATGATCAAACTTATAAGCTCATAAGAATGAGTTAAATTTAACTTCCAATAACTACAAAGAAAAAGAAATCGCCGCTTTAATTTGTTGATGCTCCTATCCATTCAAAATGGAGACCGTTTAGGCCGACAAATGTGCATGGGCACAAATTAGTGTACGGTGAGTGGGAGCCATAGTTTTCTTATAAAATTTAGGATTAATATATGATTTGGTCCCTCAACTTCATCTTTCTTTCTATAAAATATAGAAAAGTGATAGATATTTTTTATTTTTTATATTGGTCTATATGTTTTACTTTAGTTTGCAAATTTGTCCTTCAAACCATTATCTCAAGTAGAATCGTTAAATATTTATGAACATGACAAAATTACCCTTACTTAAGACTAAGTGGGATATCTAGCTGGACCAAAAAAATCATTTACTCCTCTTTCTCTATCTCTTTCTCTCTCAATAATTAAATGTAAAGGAATAAGAAATAGAAATAATTCTTTCCCCACTAACCGTTCTCTCCCCCACCCCTTTCCCACCGAACACTGAAACACACACGCACACTATTTTGAGACTATTTTTTTTTTTTAGTATTTTCACATATCCCCACCCACCTTCATCTTTCTCTCTTCCCCCACCCATAGCCACCTTTTTCCTTCCTAAGTTCCTTTCTCTCTAGTCTCTTTCCCCCTAATACACCAACACCACCACTATCATTAATCAAAATAATAATAATAATAAAGTGTAAAATACTTTGCCAAAATCCCTTCAAGATGATTAAAAACAAAATACTTTGAGGCGCTCCCTTGACCACCCTTCCTAGAGCGATGGGAGCATCAACTGCTAATGATAATCATTTTCCAGATTCAAGAAGGCAAGGCTAATTAGGCTTTGGATGCTAGTGAGGTGATGACGACAACAACGAACATCTATACATATATAAAACTAGAGGAGCAAATAATAGAAATATCCTGTCAAAAGAGACTTTCCAAATTTAGAAACATTTATAATTTGTATATTTGTCATATTTTTTGGAAATAGAAAGGAAAATCAATTAATGAAGTTGACAACAACTTTTCAGATTCAAATAACTTTACAAATACTTTAGTGTATTTAATGTAAACAAACTGTATAACATTTAATATAGTTCAATATGATTTATGACATGACAAAAATAAAATATCAAAATAATATCAAATATTGAATAATTTATTTTATATCCGATTTCACATTTCTTTTTTTTAATTTAATATTTTTTGTACATTTGTAATTGACATATTGGCTTCTAAATATTCACAACTGTAATATAAACTCCAAAAAAATAAGATTAAATGATGAAACGGTCGATTCAATATAAATTATTTGTCACTATTATTAATAATAGTCTTGACAAATAATTACAATGTAGTATTATTCAAATCAGTTTAAAACCATAAATCAAAGTAACATAGTTACTTCCCATCACTAATGAATTAGTTAATGTTTACTAAAGAAATATTTTTGGTAACCATCCAAAATAATGATAATATTTTTTCGTTTAGTAAAAAACTAATTACATTAGCATGCTTACTAAATAATGTATTGTTCAACATGGAATATTATCGTTACCTCATGATGGCTTTAATATTTTAACTAACTTTATTTAAAAATTATTCATCTATGTAATAAGAAATATAAAAAATGGATGTCAGATAAATTTGTTAATAGACAAAGACAAATTAGTAAAAGAACACATGCATTAAATTAATGTTTCTCCAAGGAGTATATAAAATGATTGTCAACAGTGGTTATTTGCAATCATATGAAGTGTATAAACTAAATGCAATAAATATTTTGAAACAAATTATTTTGTTTAGATGTTCTGAACCTTAATTTTCGAGTAATATGAGTAGTTTTATGAAAAGTTTAATTCTTCTTCATTCTTATAAATTTTAGATTCTTATAGTTCTAAAATTTAAAGATTTTTAGAACCAGTTTGTTGTTCGAGGTGCTTAGAAATTTTCATTATTTTTAAAAAATGTTTTTTATATATTATAACAAGTTTATATATAAATAAATTATATAACAGCCAGATTTTAAATAATTTACTCTATACATCAGTAATATAAACATACATAATTATGACATATTATGAAATTTACAGACAATTTCATATAAATTAGTAAATATAAAAGACAAATTAGTAACCAAGTATCTACAATAAATTTACTTTTAACATTTACTTGCCACCGATAATGGTAATAGTCCAGAAAAATAATGATTGCATAAAGTATCAGCATATGCACTACTCTTATTGTCATTCAAATATTTTGTGTTTAACAGTTGAATACTTATAAAAATTCAAACAATTTTATATGTGAAATATATATATATATATATATATATATATATATATATATATATATATATATATATATATATATATATATATCTGACATAGGCTAAGGTTAGATTGAACAAATAATTGATAAATTTATAAGAAAATAAATATATATCTGACCCAAGGGGTGAGAGAGATGGCAAGATTAAGACACTTATCTATCGAAAAATAGATAAATAAATAAATATATACATACATGTTAGATTTTTTCTATTCCATTTTAATCAATTCTGAAGCTAAAAATTAAAATTATTAATATATTTGTCTAGCCTACATGTTTAAAAATTCATGTCTAATATATGAAAAAAAAAAACTAAATTAACAAATAAAAATCTTAGTATATTTGTCATGCTTACAAGTTTAAAAATTCAGGTCTAATATTTGCAAAAAACGTTAACCTATTAAAGTTAGTTTACAAAACATGTATATTTATTCAACTTAATTGGTAATAGGCCAAGGTTAATTTGATCTTTAATTTTACAAATATTTATCAAAATATACAGACCTATGATGTTTTTCTCTATTTTCATCAGATCTGAAGTCAAAAATTGCATAACTGATGTTTATTTTTCTATTTTTGTCAAAATTAAATTTATAAAACAAATGTCCAACATAAAAAAGTTGGGATCGTATTTTTATTTATCCACTTTGAAAAACAAATTGGAAAAAGAAAATCATATGCTTAAAAATTTTCTCAGATATGATAGATCTAAGTTTCTATTTTTATAAATTGTTTTTTAAAGTAAAGATGCATATTGATATGTACTTGGATATATTTAATTAACTATAAGATCTGTATATTTTTCATACTTAGTTAAATTAAACTCTAAATTTTTTTAATAATAATATAAATTCAAATTTGTATCATACAAATTTCTAGTAAAATTTTATTTAAAAAAATAAATAAAAATGAAATCTAAGAAACCTAACTGTAAAATAGTTTGAAGGTATTTAATGTTAGAGTTTATTGGGGGATGATGTGGCTACATATTCCGAAAAAGGGTAGGGGATCTAGCGAAATATCAACTATCTGATATAAGACTTCTCTCAAGGCACACTAAGAATCTAGACTCAATAACTTTTGTTATTGAATAGTTGTATAAGAATTATATTGCATAATATGTTGTTCCTAACATTTTAGTTTTGGAGGTTTTGTTTAGAGTCTATTATTTCGACTTCAATTCCTTTTTTTTAATAGATATAACAAACAATTTGATATTTGACTATTTCATATTTATATATATATATATAGCATAAACATTTGTGCTTTTTTAAGGTTATTTGAAAATTACCAATCCAACATTTAAATATAATTTTTTCTGATGCTTTTATTTGGTAGCAAGAAAGATTATCTCAATATTTTAATATTAGCAATTCAAAATACAATTTATGTCGTATGCAAAAATAAATATAACTTCATGCTTTAAAACCACCCCTTCTAGAATTAAAAATAATAATCGTACGATTTCAATGATAAATATTATATTTAAAACAGTATTCCAAAGTTTATAATAATTTTTTCAAATATATGTGATTTTCTAGCTTTAATTTTAGTGTATTTTTTTTTTTTTGTTCACAATAAAGTACTTAATTGTATATTCTATTTAATTTTATTTAAGTATATGATATTCTATCAATATAATCACTTTTATTTAAGTATAAGATATTCTATTGATATGTTCAGTTTTATTTAAGTATATGATATTCTAATATTCCATTTAGAGGTAAGACAATTGTGTTTGGTGGAGATTTTTGACAGATATTGCATTTGATTCCAAAAGGAAGTACACAAGACATAGTTTCTCACACTATTAATTCATTGTATTTCTGGGGAGATTAACATGTATTGAGGTTGACAATGAATATGAGATACAAAGTATGAGTCCAACAAAAGTTCCGAATAATTGAAATTTTTTGTCGATTGGATTGCGAAGATTTACGATGGTAAAATTGGTGAACAAAGTGATAATTGTGTTTATATTGATATTCTCAATCAATTGTTACTTAAGGAATTCAACGATCCAATCATACAAAGTGCATATCCTTCATTTAGAAGCAGTCTCGATGATTTATCGTTTTTGGAAAATAGAGTTATTCTACATCCAACTCTTGATATGGTTAATTCAATAAATTATTACATGGTATTGAAGAACAATTCAAAGGGAAGATTGTTTTTTAGCTCAGATTTTTCGTATCATTTTGATAGAAACGTTGATCTTTTGAACGATATAGATATTTCTAAAGTTTTAAATGGAATTTCATGTTTTGGAATCCTAAATCATGAGTTCAATTTGAAGGTTGCATCTTCATTAATGTTGTTTCGTAACATTGATCATTTCCTTGGGTTATATATTAGCACGCGATTAAGTATTACAAGGCTAACAAACTATGTTTTAGAATTTTAGAATGTCGAGTTCTTTTAAATGGTCATTCTGGTGGTACAATTTTATTTCAAAAATATCACTGACACCATCTGATCATAGAATTCCATCCAAATTTCAAAAAAGACGTTTACGCTGATGTTATTTTACGAAATGTTTATAAATAAAAGTGTCTAGCGTCAGACTTCTTTTGAAAAATCATATTTTTAGTCAAGATTAATATGTCGTTTTTTCTAGAGTTACTAATCGTACATCTTAAGGGTCTTTGAATTTTTTAAGGGTCTTTAAATTTTTTATGTGATAGTAATAGTTGTTATAATCGTACTTCTTCAACGAAAAATATTATATATAATAAAGTTTTTTAAAATTTATAATAACTTTTTTTAAAAATTTGTGTGATTTTCTTTGATTTTATTGTTTATCAATTTTTATTTATTTTGTTCATATTAAACATTTTAATTGTGTATTATTCAACTTTGATTGATTATATGATTTTAAACACAAGCACAAATTGTACAACGCAAGTATGCATCATTAGTTTCTAAGTAAAAATAGAGATGGTGGGAATGGATAAGAGAGAAAGATTTCATGTGTTGGGTTTATCAAACGAGAGCAACAATTCTAAGATATAAAAAGAAGGTCCAAATGGATGAGGTGATAGGTTTGGCCAAAACTAGTGTTTAGAGTGGATCGAATGAATCCAAAACTATAGTCAGATTTTCTATGTCAAAAACAAATTGGTCAAGTGATCTTCATCAAAATTAAGTGAGTGTAATATCAGATAGTGTAAGGGTAAAATAGGCATGACCTATTTTATCTTGTTTTCACCTTTCTTGGTCAAAGAAGGATTTTAATTTAGTCAATGTTTATTTTAGGAGTTAGATTTTGTTTAGATTATTTTTGGTAGATTGGTATGTTTTTTGATAGGAAAATCTTTAGGAAAATCTTTTAAAATATTTTGGAGATTTAGTTATACATGTTTGGTAACTAAATCTTTTAAAAGATTTTAAAGATTTAGGCAACATATTTTTGGTATCTAGATTTATGTAAATAAATTAGTTATTCCAAGTATTATAGTCTAATTAGGAAACAAAATCTTGTATAATTTTATGTCTAACTGCTTCCTAGTAGGATTTGGTTGTTGGCCGTATTCTGCAGATTTCTTGAAGTCTTGGTTTACAAGCTTGGCAGTCTATAAAAAGGCCAGAAGTCGAGCAGCTTGAGATAGAGAACGGAGAGCATATAGAAGAAATTGGTTAGGAAGTGCCGTGGAGCGTAAAAGAGAGAGTTGATCCAGCTTTTTCTTAAAAAGGAGCTAGAGAGAGATCGACACCTCATACAAAGATCGCTTCGCAGAAGACTTGAAAACACCTGCTGCCGCCAAAACTTCAGAATACAAAGCTTGTATTTCCCCGAAGTTCGCATTTGTGCTTCCTGGCGATTTGTTGTTTTGGAAGTCGTGGTTTAAGTCTTTCTTCCCACGCTTGTTCTAGTAGTTTATGGGTTTTGTGATTCTCCAAGATTCTATATCTTGTGAGAATTTTTGTTAACTGCCGAGTATAAAAACAATTGTTGATTTTTATATAAAATTGTGGCCTTGAGGCTTGATCTACAAGTTTGATACTTGTAGATTGTTTTTGTGTGATTTTCTGTCTTATATAGTCTGTTTGATTTCAAATCTAAAACTATACTTCCGCCAATTTTCTCGTGATACACTTTCGCTCACATTGTTACCGCTATTGTTGCAACATTCACCGCAACATTGGCGCAACATCGCTCCATATTGAGTTTCGCGGGCATTGCGCTTTTTCAATTGGTATCGAGCCTCCTCTGATATCACTAAGAGTCGATTCTCGTTAAAGACGTGATGGATTCTCGCATGAGAACGTGGTTCGGCCCTCCTACTCACAAATGCTAATTATTCTATATGGAAAGTCAAGATGCGCATCTTCATCAAATCCATTGATGAAAGAGCGCGGCTTGTCAAGTTTTGAATGGTTGAGTCCTCCCAAATCAGAGATTCTCGATGGTGATGTCAAGATCACCAAAGAATCCGAAAGGACCAATGATGATAGGAACACGGCTTCTTTTAACTCGAAAGCCTTGTCTGCTATTTATAAGGCCTTAGATGCAAATTTTTGTGGGTAATAGAAAATTATGAATCGCTTAAAGATGTGTGGGAGGCCCTTCGTACTTTATGTGAAGGACTCGCCAATGTTCGTTTTTCTAAACTAAGAATGCCCAAAGACTCGCTTTGCCTTGAATGTC
>CM028380.1:1579737-1616888 GCA_013146195.2 Codonopsis lanceolata
CATATCTTCTTGAAATTGTCGAAGAATGGTAGCATTTCTATCCGTTGCCTTGGGCCAGGCGGCTATGGCTTCAGCGGTATGGAGATCTTGTGAGTTCTCCCAGTCTGTTGTAGATAGCGTCAGGCGGTTCGAGAATCTTAGAGTTGGCGGTTGTGATGGAGAAAGGGTCCAGTATGCGTGCTCAATGCCGGCAGAGGGTGGCATCGGCAAAGGTGACGGTCGAAGGGCCGCTAGAGAGGTGGAGTGGCAGATTTGGAGGAAGTTGAGTCGCGAGAAGGAAAAGTATGGGTGGGTTATGAGTTGATGCTAGTGGCAGGAGGGAGGGGTATTTTGATATCCAGGTCCGAGTGATCACGATATCGGAAGGGCTGGGTAGGGAAATGTCTTCTCTGCTGAGAACCAAAAAGAAGGTGAAGGATAGGAGATGTCTTACGGTCTCATGGAATGAGGTTTAGGTTGAGGTGAAGGTGAGAGGTTTAGAAAAGTTCCGCTATCGACGAAAAGTTCAAAGATAAACTTTGTAAGGCAGAGGATAAGATGGGTGGAAACCAAGGGGTTAGGGATGAGAGGACATAGTTTCTCACACTATTAATTCATTGTATTTCCGGGAGATTAACATGTATTGAGGTTGACAATGAATATGAGATACAGTATGAGTCCAACAAAAGTTCGAATAATTGAAATTTTTTGTCGATTGGATTTCAAGATTTACGATGGTAAAATTGGTGAACAAAGTGATAATTGTGTTTATATTGATATTCTCAATCAATTGTTACTTAAGGAATTCAACGATCCAATCGCTCCAATTATACAAAGTGCATATCCTTCATTTAGAAGCAGTCTCGATGATTTATCGTTTTTGGAAAATAGAGTTATTCTACATCCAACTCTTGATATGGTTAACTCAATAAATTATTACATGGTATTGAAGAACAATTCAAAGGGAAGATTGTTTTTAGCTCGATTTTTCGTATCATTTTGATAGAAACGTTGATCTTTTGAACGATATAGATATTTCTAAAGTTTTAAATGGAATTTCATGTTTTGGAATCCTAAATCATGAGTTCAATTTGAAGGTTGGATCTTCATTAATATTGTTTCAGAACATTGATCATTTCCTTGGGTTATATATTAGCACGCGATTAAGTATTACAATAACAAACTATGTTTTAGAATTTTAGAATGTCGAGTTCTTTTAAATGGTCATTCTGGTGGTACAATTTTATTTCAAAAATATCACTGACACCATTTGATCATAGAATTCCATCCAAATTTCAAAAAAAACGTTTACGCTGATGTTATTTTACGGCAAAGATCAGATAGGGCCTTACGGATCCTAACCAGAAGACGAGCCCCATTTAGAATTTCGCGGGTTAATAAGTAAGCCTGCTAACAATATCACAAAGATGGACCTGCCGAGTTGGTCATTGTGGAACTTTAAAGTCTTAACCCAAACTGGTCAAGGGTTTGACACTTGCCAGTTGCGAAATTAAGTTTTTGGCAAAGACTAGCGCCATTTAGAAATTAGCGGGTTAATAAGCAAACCTGTTGAAATAAATCATAAATGTTGTTTGGACGAGTTGGTGATGGGGAAGGGTTAAAGGCTTAACAAGCGCGGAGGTCCAAGCTTCGATTCCCACTAGCAGCAAAGTTTATTTTTAATGTTCATTTCCTCTATTTGCTTATTTTGCTCCGGTGCCCCTCTACTTTCAATGTTTGTTAGCTCCGTTAGCCATCCATTAGCATCAATTGCCTTGGGATACTTGACAGACCCTAACGGACTTTGACGAAATGCTAAATGACACATTTAAAACCAATGTGACACATTAAAAACACAAAAAATGACACATTTAAAGTTAAAAGTAACTCTATAAATGAAAATTTATTATAATTTTATTAAAATACAAAGTAACACTCTTAATACTAAAAAGTGACACATTTAATACTACAAAGTGACACTCTTAATACTAAAAAGTGGCACTCTTAATACAAAAGTGACACATTTAATACTAAAAGTGACACTCTTAATACAAAAAGTGACACATTTAATACTAAAAAGTGACACTCTTAATCTAAAAAGTGACACATTTAATACAAAAAGTGACACTCCACTTTCAATGTTTGTTAGCCTTGTTAGCTATCAGTTAGCATCAATTGCCTTGGGATACTTGAGACCTAACGGACTTTGTGAAATGTTAAATGACACATTTAAAACCAATGTGAAACATTAAAAACACAAAAATGACACATTTAATGTTAAAAGTAATACTATAAATGAAAATTTATTATAATTTTTATTAAAATACAAAGTAACACTCTTAATACTAAAAAGTGACACATTTAATACTACAAAGTGACACTCTTAATACTAAAAAGTGACACATTTAATACTAAAAAGTGACACTCTTAATACTAAAAAGTGACACTCTTAATACTAAAAAGTGACACATTTAATACTAAAAAGTGACACTCTTCCTTAAATAATTTACCGGACCAAAATGAATCATCTCGTGTTTCAAGTTCATCTTACATGCCTAGATCTGCTCGCTCTATTACGAAGGGAAAGATAAAAAGAATTAAGGGAAGTATTGAAAAGGGCAAGAAAAAGACTACGGATTTTTTCGATTTCCATCAAGCGGAATTTGGTTCCAAGACTCCTAATGCTTTCGGTTATTTTAGACATATTTTCAGTAAATTTTGTAAGTTTGAGTAAGAAACATATACTTTACCTTGAAAAAGTTATGGTTTTGTGTTTTTAACGATTGACAGTTGGGATTATATATATTTCTATGAATGAGAAGATATGTTTCAGTAGTGTTCAATTGGTTATTGCTGTTAAAATCACTAGCTCAAAAGTGACACACTTTATTCCTAAAAGTAACACACTCCAAGTCTAAAAGTGACACTCTTATTGATACAAATTGTATGATTATAAAAATGAGTTGTTTTACCAAAAGTGACACACTTAATGACTAAAAGTGACACAATTATTACATAAAAGTGACATACTAAACGTGACACTTATGAATAAAAATTTAAAGATGAAAAGTGATTTTTTTGCCAAAAGTGACACACGTAAAACTTAAAAGTGACACATTCTATGTTTAAAAGTGACACTTTGATTTAAAATAACTAACGTAAAACTTAATCGGACCTAAGACAACAATTATCCAAAAGTGACACACTTTTTGTTCTCAAAATGACACGCCAAGCCAAAAAAGTAACTCTCGATTGATCGTAAATGTAAACAATGTCGAAATAACACATCTACAGTAATAAAACTTAAAAAAAAAAACAATCCTGAGGTTTGAACCATAGACAAAGCAAGCAAATTCCAATAACTTATAAGATATACTGTGAACCATCTCACCATATTAGTCTTTATGATTTTTTTATAACGTATTAATAATTTATTATGAACCAGAAATTTGTAATTCTCATTAAGAAGAATTAAAACAAATAACATAACCATGGGGTTTCGAACCATCGACCTCCGGGCGACCAAACCTTGAGCAGCAATTTCAACCATCTTGCCAAACTCTTGAATGTGTTTTGTATGAACATATTTCGTTATTAACCCATGAATTCCTAAATGGGACTCCGAATGCTACGGATAAGGATCCGTAAGACCGTCACTGCAACTACTACTCTATTTTTGCACGAAATGTTTATAAATAAAAGTGTCTAGCGTCAGACTTCTTTTTGAAAAATCATATTTTTAGTCAAGATTAATATGTCGTTTTTCTGAGTTACTAATCGTACATCTTAAGGGTCTTTGAATTTTTTAAGGGTCTTTAAATTTTTATGTGATAGTAATAGTTGTTATAATCGTACTTCTTCAACGAAAAATATTATATATAATGAAGTATTTTAAAATTTATAATAACTTTTTAAAAAAATTGTGTGATTTTCTTTTATTTTATTGTTTATCAATTTTTATTTATTTTGTTCATATTAAACATTTTAATTGTGTATTATTCAAATTTGATTGATTATATGATTTTAAACTCAAGCACAAATCGCATACAACATTGCACGTATGTATCATTAGTTTCTAAGTAAAAAAGAGATGGTGGGAATGGATAAGAGAGAAAGATTTCATGTGTTGGGTTTATCAAACGAGAGCAACAATTCTAAGATAGAAAAAGAAGGTCCAAAAGGATGAGGTGATAGGTCTGGCCAAAACTGGTGTTTAGAGTGGATCGAATGAATCCAAAACTATGGTCAGATTTTCTATGTCAAAAACAAATTGGTCAAGTGATCTTCATCAAAATTAAGTGATGGTAATATCAGATAGCATTATAGAAGAAAAAAATTAGGTTGAAGTGCACTTTGGGATTGAATGAATGGGCTATTTATATTTTGGCCAACCAAAAATTGATACTCCTCCGGCTCCAAGAAAATAGTCATGTTTAAATTTTAATAAATCAAACTTTTAAAGACATTAGTGCCTTAAACCAAAAGGAATGATAAATTATTTTTATAGTACAGACATTGCAATAAGATAAACAACCACCCCACAAGAACAAATGAGGCGAAACAAACAATCAAGTGTTATCCTCAGATCATGTCCAATCCTCGTCGATCCGTTAAAGTTTAAAAAATACCAAATTGGGGTGATTAACGATGGCGATAAGTAGGTTGAAGAAGGGGTTCAGTTTTCCTGAATCCATATGGAAGATGCCATTGTCTCGTCCACCATATTCGTCCGTAAAGTAAATGCAGTTTGGTTTGATGCATCCTTTCAAGTCTGATATAGACACAGATTGTTCGCAGCCTATCCATAATGATTGGTTTCCCAAGCTACTAACCTTAACCCAACCATAGGGGTCCGGCCTGCCCTCTTCACCGCTACTTTCTTCTAATTTAAGAACCTCAAATTTTACTGTATAATCATCACTTTCTTCTGTTTCTTCTTCTTCTTCTTCGTCATCAGAATCAAATACAACATGATCGGGTAAAGATTGTCCGGGAGTACTATCACCTCCTCGAACACGTTGCACAAGTAATAGATCTCCAGAAAACTCGACCAAGTACTTTTGAATCCATTCCTCAGTTCCGGATGGGGCAGCAGCAATTGCGGTAGCTGAAGGGCCTTTATCACCGTTGAGGTCACAAACATATACAACTCCAGTGAAATCCACGACATAGTATTTACCTCTATAGAAAACAACATCGTCAAAGTTCACGGGCAAACCATTGGGAACTCCTTGTCTGGGAATATGAACTCTAGTCCAGACTTTGTCTCCCAGTTTAGAGACGGCAAGTTCACTATTTTCTCCATAAATTACCATAACCGATATGCCACCGTTATGTGAAGACATCGGATTTGCAGACAAAGCAGCCTTATCAATGAACTTGTCAAAGGCTTCTTCAGGCCAAAATATATCGCTATACACATACGGGGTGGGAAGTGCTAGCATGGGAGGAAGCGGAATCTGTTGCCTCCAGAAAAGATGTAGCAGATTGATGTTTAGATCAACGCCTAGAGTTAGCAACCATCCGTGACCTGGTCCCAAGCATTTTCTACCTGAAACTTCTGGCAACTCAAACTCGTATGTTTTACCACTTGATAGGTTAAATAAACGTCCTGGTTTGATATCTTCGCTCCTCTTTTTCATTATTTGGGAAGAAGTAACCTTATCGTTAACATTGTCTAAAAGAATAAGACATGGTAATCCTGAAGGTAATAGCAGCTTGTCTTTCAGAAATTAACGATTCCGTTGATTGAAACCATGCCTTGCATGAAGCTGAAAACCGAATAAGATCCTCCATGAAAGTTAATTTTTGCGCTATTAGCACCAAAAGGTCTCTAGGAAGATTACCCCAATCAGCCATCTATGCCAATAAGCTGTCATAGCAAAAATTGAAAATTTGCGTTTAGCCAATATGTGGAAACATTCCCAATATTCATCCATTGTTTCACAAATTATACATAAGAATTAGGGTATATTTGGCTACACCAATTCAATGGCTTCCATTGTTTGGATACACAATTAAAATTTTGAATTAAAATTAAATTGTAAATCTAAATGCATCAATTCCATAAAATTAATTCTATACTAAAATCTAATAATTTGAATTCAAAATTATAATCCATTTTCATATTTATTAATTTATCAATTTTGACAATGTACTAAGTTTTGGGGAAAAATATTAAAAGTTGTATACAAATAATTTGGACAAAATGTTACCAATTTAGTTAAATTTTCATCCAAATTCGTTAACGGAATTATGATGGATCTTTAAAGGTTTCTTTCATAAATTTTCAAAATAAAGGGTATCCCCATTAGAAGTAACATTCAATTGCCTTCAACCAAGCTCCTCAACCTATTTTGAGCATCGTGCATGTCAAAAGATGCCCGAAATAGGTTGAGGAAAGCTTGCCAAGGCAATTGTGTTAAATCAGGGGAAGGGATGCCTTTGAACTTTGAAAATTTATGAAAAAACCTAACGATGCATGTCATCGATCAGTCCGTTAACAAATTTGGATGAAAATTTAACAAAATTAGTAACATTTTGTCCAAATTATTTATACACTTTTAATAATTTCCCTCAACACTAAGTTCGAGATTATTTTAGGTTACCGCAAATAGTACGGCTGTTAAAAAGGTAGTTTGCTTGAATTCCACCAATATTCTTGAAAGAAAATTCGGGTTTTGACTTTGCAATTGATGTAGAATTAGATGCAGTCTATACTAACTTTGACTATAATATATATATATATATATATATATATATATATATATATATATATATTGAATCTGAACTATACAAAACAAGGAAAGGCAAACAATTTCAACAGGTTCACATCAGCCATCTATGCCAAAACAATTTCAAAACTAAGTTCGAGATTATTTTGGGTTACCGCAAAAACAAAAATTGAAAATTTGGGTTTCGCCAATACGTGGAAACATTCCTAATATTATAGGGTGAGACTTGTTTAATCAATTTAATCAATTTAACCAAAACAAGTCAAGAATAAAACTTGCTTTTTTGGAACGATTTCTCTTTCTATTTTACCCAAAAACAGAAAAAAGAAGGACAAACAGATGTTAGATGCATATTATGAACGACTATATTGGCAAAGGAATACCTCAAAGTTGCTAAGGGACTCGCCGATGCAAAGTCAACAACCGAATTGTTTCAGTGACAAATGTGGAGGCGACTTAGGGTTTTAGAACCCTATTTATATTATAGGGTGAGACTTGAGAGACTTGGGTAGTAAGTTACTAAGTTTAGAATTCCTTACAACAATAAGAATCCACTACGGTTTAGAGTTTCCTAAAAATATGACTTCTGTCCCGTGTTGTCTTTTTACATACATGCCTTGTTGGACAGTAGTCTTTGACCCGGGTCCAATTCGGGTCGGTTATATTCTGTAGCTATCTCAAGTGGCGCCAAAATCACTAGGGGTTTTCCGAAACACAAGATCAAAATGGACATTATTATTTATTAAGCTAATTTTAAAAATATAAATAAAATAATCTCGTAACTATTACGAGAATTTGATAAATACTTCTATTTATTAAGAGACACCATAATCGAGAAACATGTATGTACCTACCAATGGACGGAGAACTTGTTCCAGATATATTGTCTAAATATCAATCGTAGAATAATCAAATAATAATTTGATCCATTGGCTTGTACATGTTTTAAAGTTAGGTCCTACAGTTTTGAATTCTATTTATTTCGTCTTGTATTTTTACTTTCTTATCAGTTTCCCCCTCCTACCATTATCATTACAAATGTCGTCCAATATTTTCTAAAATAACAAAAATACCCTTACTCATGAGAGACTAAAACTTTATTTAAAGTTAAAAAATAATATGATATTACTTTCTTAAATAATATAGTTTTACTCAGTAAAGACATTATAGAAGTAAATGAAAAAATGTTACTATAATAATAGATTTGTTAGTAAGTATCAAGATATTAAGCAAAAATATATAGCGTCTTTAGCTATTACTCATGAATAAGCTAGGAAAAGTGGGTTAAGAAAATGTGTCATAGTGTCAATAAAATGAAGAAAACGAAGAATCAATTAATGAATCTGTGCGTTTTGTTACAAAAGAAAACAAAAATCTACAGTTTACTTCTTTGAATTTTCAGACTACTACAAACAACTTAAAAAACTATCATACTGGTCCTAAATTATAAATATTACAAACAAACCACTGTTAGTAATCACAAATAACTAGGTTTAAAATATTTTACCTCTTCCCATAACTGAGTTCCAAACCTTTAACCTCTTTTGGTCTTAACTTGCTTGCTCCTCTTCATAGAACGACCCGAAGTAGTTACGTGTGAGAATCTATCTATTCTCCTCCCCCGACTATCAACTTTCTTTTCTTCTACCACAACTCTTCTTTAATTGAAAGAAATTATCACCAATCAACATCCTCTCAAGTAGTTCCATCTTTAATTAGATTCTCTCCTTGCTTAATAATTTTACACCGAAAGTGGATAGGAAGTAAGAAATGAGATACGTTCGAGAAAAAAGTCTGACTAATCAGAAGCTAAAGAGATTTTATGTTTCTATTTTAGCAAGACGAGGTGAATGAGTTTCTTGGTGATGATGATGACAGTGCTTACGAACGTAAAGATGATGGTGTTAGGGGCGGTGGTGACAGTGATTTTAGAGATGACAGTGGTGGATTAGATGAAATATATCATTGTGAGATTTTCTAATTATCAAATTTTCAAATATCCATATGGGTTTCAGATTCAATTTGAAATTTTGAAATTTCAAAAAAATTGAATTTGAGTTTGTAAAAAATGAAATTTAAGGTTGTGATGGTGGTGTGTCTATCATTGATGGGTTTTCCAAATGGGTTACTTTGAAGGAAGGAGTAAGGAATTAGAAAAGGAAATAAAATTAAATCAAAAAAATTAAATTTTAGACTAATGGTAAAATTTGAGGTGGTAGTGGTGGTGGTGGTAAGTCTATGAATGATGGAGTTGATGAAAGAAAGTGAGGACTAAAAAATAAATTTTATTTTTTATTTTTTTGGAGTAATGCATTTTTTAACTTTGAAGTTAAATATCAGACAGAGTATAACTAATTTTGGATTATTTAAATAATTATTTTTTAATTAAAAAATATTTTAAATATTAAATGGCAAACTAAATGATGAAATTATAACAAAGTGAAATACTAAATGGTTAATTATATAATAAAGTTATAACTAAATCTCATTTTCCACCCCAAGCAAAATGACCAAAATAATATTCACGTGACATGCACATATCATTTTCCGTACGTTACTATTTTTAACACACATAGACGGGATGGAGTAAAGTGGAACAAATAGAAAAATAAGCTAGGCATGAAAGTGAGAAACTTCGTAGGTTGGGGTCAAATGTGAGATTTAGTGTGTAATTTTGGGAGCTAATCATATGTTTGCCCCATCAAAATTAGTCAAAAATGCGCATTGTGCCCTAAGGTATCCACCAAATCCACTTTGGCCATCAACGTATTCTTGCAGCATTTCTATATTTCATATCAAATTTGGCAATTGTAATATAACGTGTGATAATCGTAGTGATAAAAATGGTAGCGAGTAATGTTTAAGATCGATAATTTGCTCTAATCAAACCATAAATCTTATCAATGGTGCCAAGGAGAAATTTGTTGGAGTTTAAGCTAGGGACGATGAAGACAGATTGAATCATGACTTGCCTCATCATTGTCACATACACATGTGATGAGTTCAAATATGAGTTTTGAAATTCATTGTGTATGCATATTCATTGTGTTTGTTGCTTGGTCATTTAACATTGGCAGCTTTGACAGCTTTAATTTTTTGTGGGTTCTTATTTAATGGCGGCTTTGACACCTGAATGCGATCCTCTTCTAGTGTTTTATTTCTCTCTGATATGATTCTGCAGTATTTTTATTTATTTTTCTATATAAAAATTCGAACACAAGATTTATACACTCTTGAGTTTTATCTCATTTAAAATTTAAAAATAAGATGTCATTGTTGGAGAAGAAGCATAGAAAGCATTGTCGGAGAATAAGAAAATGAAGTTTCTTTTTGGGTAATAAAAGCATAGAAAACATTGTTAAAAATGACCAAAATGTGTTTCACGATAATGTGCACCTTAACGTCATATTAATTAGTAACCTTAGTAGTGTCTAGGGGGCAAACTAGAAAAAACTTATACAATGAGATATGAAAATTACAAAAAAGGTAGGTTGGGTGGTAAAGTGAGACTTTATAGATACTCTTGGTGAATTTTGTCTTTTAGAGTGTAAGTATATTCGTTGGGATTGTGAGTTTGATTTCTATAACACAATATATTATTTTCCAAAGAGTCATAAATTCCAGAAACGACATAAGCAAAGTCTCCAACAACAATGTGCTTATCTAAGAAAGTACGTTTGAATTGTTTTCAATTCCAATACTGATAAAAGTGAATGAATTCATGTTTGGTATTAAAAAAAATTTTAAAATAACTAATAAAAAAGATAAATGTGTAGGATAAGTTGCAATATAATGACTAAAAGCTTACATTATAAATGAGCAAAAAACAAAATATCGAAAAACCTAAACACACAACAACACAATTTATAAGTCTCAAAAACTGTAAATATTAAAACACAAAAAGAATCTAATAATTAAAAGTAAACAAAAAAGTTAAGAAACTGACAAATCACTTTTAAAAATCATTAACATAATGTGCGTTAACCACGTGCAACGCACGTGAGCATTACTAGTTATCATCTAAAAGGTAGTCTTACCAATTATTTTGTTCTTGACCCAACTCATCATGCTTGGAACTTCGATTTTGAGCATTTCTTAAATTCCGTTTTTTTTCACGAAAAATGATCTCCAGAAAATGATTTTTGGAAAATGAAAAAATTTCGTTTTCAGATGTTTTGTAAATCTTTTGAAAATATGTTCGAAAACATTTTTAGATGTTTGACAAACGCACGGAAAGTATTACGGAAAACCATATATAAATAAAAACAAAAAGTATATTATAATATTAATGCCCATAGTAAATATAAGACAATGTTGAATTTTAAGTAATTTTCCTTTGATTAACTCTCAAATATCATTAGTTGTGTCAAATCAATAAGATCCATATTTTTTTATCACTAATACAAATAAAAAAGGGTTAATATCATTTTTGATACCCCAACTTTACTCATTTTTCAGTTTTCATACCTACTGTTTCTAGGCAACCAAAGTTAAGCCAAACCTTTCCAAAATTCATCACTTTTAATCCCAAACGTTAAATAACCATGAATTACTAACGACTGACCTACTATCCTAGGTTGGAAACCGGCAACAAGCTTGGCAACAGGTATACCTTACATCCCTTGTTCATTTCCCGTAATTTCTCCCAATTTCCCCCAATTCGCTTCTGTGCCCTAATTTCTTTCGTCCCCAATTTCCTTCCCCAGTTACAACCCTAATTTATCTTTCCCCAATTTGTACATTCCCAATTTAGAGACAGAAAATCAAGATTCGGCTTGGCAACATGTAAACCTTTACATCCCTTGTTCATTTTCCGTAATTTCTCCTTTCTTCCATTTCCCCCAATTTGCTTATGTGCCCTAATTTATTTCGTCCCCAATTTCTTTCCCCAATCATGCACAACCCTAATTTCTCTTTCCTCAATTTGTGCATTCCCAGACAGAAAATCAAGATTCGATGGTGAGAAGGAAGAAGGATGAGTTGCAACCACAGTACGGTAAGTTTTAATTAGAATGTTTGTGCAAATGTTTTTCATAAATATTTTTCCTTAGCTTACAATGTCTCTTACATCAATATGATATCAATTTGTGATTTGCAAATTATATGTTTTAATAAGAACTAATTTAGTGTCATGTTCTAAGCTTACAATGTCTTACTGTTTTAACTCATAATGATATCATGAATTGGGTAGTTGAATGTGCCATGTTCTTCATGAATATTAGTTATTAGCTTAGAATGTTTTACCTTATTGTTTAAACTCATAATGACATCATGAATTGTTTGCTTATGTGTATAATTTGTTTCCTGAAGGTCATGTTGCTGTATAATTGTTACCCTAATTGTTGTTGTATAATTCCAGGGCAAATTGTGATTTGATTTCTTTTATTTGTTGTAGACCCTGAAGGTGATATTCTTTCTTTTTCATTGAAAGTATTTCATGGTGGTATGATTAAGCATGACTCTATAGAGTATATTGGAGGGAAAATATTTTTTTTGATTGGGTGGATGCAACAGAATTTGGGTTGACCTAAGGATTTTGTGGAAGAATTAGGTTACAATTTTGAAACAGTTAAGATATGGCATCAATCTGCACACTATATGGGTTATACACTCATTGCTACTGAACAACATGCTTCAGCTTTACTGAGGTCTATACCTACTAAGAAAGAACAAAACCTTTACTTAGAGCATCTTGTCAATCTTCAAAATCCCACCATTGATAACCCTGAAAATCCTACTTATTCAAACCTCCAAATGGATAATGACACATTTGACTTCTCTTTTCTTGATCGTGAGCAAAACCCAAATCCTGAAAATCCCAACTCATCTTCTGACTCCTCTGGTTTTTATGAATTTAGTGACTCTGAGTATGATATGGAAGAGGATGATATTGATTTTGATAAGCATTTTGATGACAATGTTGAGTTTGATGGTATTTTGAGGAAGGGTAAGTCAGTTAAAAATAAATATGTTAGCGAGAAAATGTTTGCTATGATGGAAGAGGATGGTGAGAAAGCTTCTAATAGTGATGATTTTCATAGTGTGTTGGGTAGTGATGAAGAACCAGATGCAAATTACCCCAAACATGACCCTAAGACCTCTAGAAATCCTGAATTAAAACTGGGAACAATTTATAGTACAAAGAAAGAAGTGAACTATGTGATTGAAACATTTTGCTTAAGAAGAGGAATGGTGATAAAGTTTGATAGGAATGATACTAGAAGGTTAAGGGCAATTTGTAGAAAAGAGGGATGCAAGTGGTATGCATTTGTTGCTCCAATGCAAAATGACAAAGCTTGGCAATTGAAAGGGTATAATCAAAAGCATACACAATGTGGATGGAACTACAACAACCCAAGTATCAAGTCTACTTGGATTGGGAAGACATTTGTGAACAAATTTAAAGATAATCCCAGTTTAGGAACCAAAGAATTCAGGAATGAGATATGTACCAAACTTAAGGCCAATGTTTCAAAACAACAAGCATATAGGGCAAAAAGGAAACCCAAACAACTTATGGATGGGATATTGCTAGGAGCAATTTCACCAAATAAGAGATTATTTTCTAGAATTGCTAAGATCCAATCTAGGTTCCACAGTGGTTTTGAAGTTGTGTGATGTTGAAACTGGTAAGCCTACTTTCCAAAGGCTTTGCATTTGTTTTGATGCTTGCAAGAAGAGTTTTAGGCTTTGCAGAAAGATAATTGGGGTGGATGAATGTTTTCTAAAAGGCCCTCAAGGTGGTCAGTTGTTGACAGCAGTTGGAATTGATGCAAACAACCAGATGTTTCCCATAGCTTATGCAGTGGTAGAAAATGAAACCAAGGATTCTTGGACTTGGTTCTTGTCTTTGCTAGAGAATGATGTAGGTATTGAAGATAAATTTGAATGGACATTTATGAGTGACAAACAAAAGGGGCTCAAACCTGCCTTTGATGATTTATTTCCTGATTCTTAAAATAGATTTTGTGTTAGACATTTGCACACCAACATGAAAAGGGATGGTTTTATGGGGCAATCAGTAAAAATTGCATTATGGGCAGCAGCTAGGGCAACCAGGGTTGAGGTGTTTAAGGCAAGAATGGAACAGATGAAAGAATTGGATAAGGGTGCTTATGATTGGTTGATGGATCAATAAGCCTCCAAGTCAATGGTCTAGGTCACATTTTGGTACTCAACCTAAGTGTGACATCTTACTGAATAATATGTGTGAGTGCTTTAATGCATTTATTCTTGATACAAGAGACAAGCCCATCATTACCATGCTTGAGACAATAAGACATTTGTTGATGACAAGATTTCAAGTTAATAGGGATAAAGGTAAGAAGTGGACTGGTAGACTATGCCCAAGAATAAAAGACCTACTAGAGAAGAATGCCAAGGAAGGTGGTGAGGCCATACCTATCAAAGCTAATGAATGGCATTTTCAAATCACTGGGCCCTTTGACCAACATAATGTAGTTGTTTCTGACCAGGTATGTAGTTGCAGAAGATGGGAATTGACAGACATTCCTTGTAAGCATGTTTGCTTAGCCATATGGTGTAGAGAAGGGGATCCAAAGTCTTATGTCAATGAAGCCTACACAGTTAGCAAATATATTCAGGTATATGAGCATGTCATAATGGGAATAAATGGATCTGAGTTATGGCCTAAATGTAACTTACCAGCCCCTTTGCCCCCAAAGTATGAAAATAGGCCTGGAAGACCAAATAAACTAAGAAGAAGACAACTTGATGAGCCACCTGCATCTTCCAACAATCAGACCAAATTGAAGAGATCTCAAAAAACATTAAAATGTGGACAATGTGGTAAACTTGGACATAATGCTAGAACTTGTGGCAAAAAAAATTCCAATGCAGATTCTACTTTACAGGTCACAACTTCAGCTTCACAACCCACTGCACAACATATTAATGAGATCCCTTTAATTGGACCTGAGCCAGAACCTATTTATGTCACAGCAGAAAATAGTCAACCTCAGTCCTCAACTCCTTCAGAGATATCTAAATTACCAGTAAGTTATCTAATATATATTGAGTTTGTCAAATTACATTTTTGCAGTGTGGTTTATATATTGACTTTTTCTCTCATTTGAAATTACAGGTTAAAAGAAAGAGGGTTTCAAGTACTGTGGGGGTGAATGTAGGTGGAAGCACAAACATGATATCTTCTTTAAATGTAAAAATTTACATTACAGTTATTCATTGTAGTTTGTGAACAAATTGTATTACAAATTCTTAGTAAAATTGTTTGTTTTAATGTAGGTGAATCAATTATCAACAGTCAATACTCCATTTATTGTTAGGGGGGGGGAGTGAACTACATCACAATGGCAAATTTGAGACATGCAATTGGAACTACCTCAAGTACACCAAAAGGGGGATCAAGTGGCAAGGAACCATTTAACAAAGAATCAAGTGGCAAGGGAAATGAAGACAAAATGTAATGGCTGCAATTGTTGTTGTTGTTAAATCAAAACAGAGTCTTCTTGTTGTTGTTTTAATTTTGGTTTACTTGTCTGAGACATGGTGTGATTGTTATTTACTTGGACAAGATTTAAAATGTAGTAGGCAGTTGTTGTTGAAACATGACAGTTCCAGTTGTTGGTTCAAGTGTAGTTGTTCTCAAAACATGGCAGTTGTAAACTTGGACAAGTTCCAAACTATGTAGTATACAGTTGTTTTTTAATGCATTAATGGTACTTGGATTTTGTTTGTATGCAGGTGTTGTAAATTTGAATTTTTAATGCAGTAATGGTATATGGCAGTTGTACAGGTGTTGTTGTTATCAAAACCAAACTTGGATGTTGTTGTTGAATTTTGTTGCAGTTGTAAACTTGCACAAGTTCCAGTTGTTGTGGACAGGTTCCAGTTGTTGTAAACTTGGACAAGATTTGTGTTGTCCATGTATGCAGTTGTTCAAACATGGCAGTTGTAAACCTGGACAACTTGCAGTTGATGTCTGAAGTTGTTGTTGTTGAATATAACATTCATCATTGAATTTTGATTTTGATAAGCATGCTCAATGATGAATGCTAAATAATAGGCCTGGAAATGGTACTGTGATCACCAAGCTGAACAAAAATGTGTATGAAACAAAACCGTAGAACCAAAACTATAGAATTGGGATGGTTTAAATACTGAACAAAATGCTATCTAAAGTGAAAATGGGAATACAAATGGAGAGGTTATACACTGGACATGCAGATACATTACAACAACCATTGTCAAGTTGTCAAGTGCATTACAAAAGTAAGAGTGCAACTCAAACTAATAGATAAACAATGACAAAACAAATTTCAGAACCAAATCATATTTTAAGAAAGATGAATCACTATCAGCTTGTCATTCACAACAAAATCATATTTCAAGACATTAAGACATTAGAATTGTCATTGCAATCGTTGTCAAATACATAACTACAACCATTGTCAAGTTGTCAAGAACATTACAAAAGTAAGAAAATTAACATAACAACCATTGAGTTTCTAAAATTACATACCAAATAACATCACCAAACAAAACAAAAATAAAATTGTCATTCCAATCGATGCCTTCTAATTATTTTTTTCAACTTGTTCACTTCAGTCTTCATGCTCTCAACCATGCTATTTTCCATCATCAAAAAAGTTTCCCTTTCATTCTCTTTGATATTGAGTTTCTTTATTTCACCTTCGTACTTGTTTATCTTCACCAACAATCCCGGAATGATTTGTTTGGACCTTGGGCATAATTCATCATCCAACCATCTAAAAAATCCACAAAATCCTTCATTATGTAATCCATGGACATACACAATATATTATTTTTTAAAAAATAGTTATTATGTAACCCCTATAAGAAAATTGTAATAGAAATAAAAAAAATCTGTAATCCCTAAATGACAAGTGTAATAGAAAAAAAAAAACTTACCCCATATTTTGGGCATACCCAGTATCTTCATCCAGGGTTGTTTTTAGTCCAAGATGTCTTCAATGGAACTTTTATTCCACAACCACAATACATGTCTTCCAATGTCACACCATTATTCCTTGAGCTCCAACTACCATTGGAAATGGTTGGAGATGACCTACTCATTCTCAAAAACGACTGATTCAAAAAATGGAGAGAAACGAGAAGCAATTTGGGAGAAATTGAGGACAGAAATTGGAGAGAAATGACGTGTGTGCCAAATTTGGGGAAGAAATATTGGGGAAAGAGATTACGGGTTGGATTGGGGAGGAAAATTAGGGCAAGAATCAATGAATGAAATTGGGGAAGGAATAAAGTATAATTGGGGAAGAAAACAACCTGGAGAAATAGGTCACTCATTAGTAATTCACGGCCATTTAACGTTTTGGATTAAAAGTGATGAATTTTGGAAAAGTTTGGCTTAACTTTGATTGCCTAGAAACAATAGGTATGGAAACTGAAAAATGAGTAAAGTTGGGGTATCAAAAATGAAATTAACCCAATAAAAAATTTGATAATTGATATGAAAAAATATTTTTTAAAAAAATAGACAATGTTTTGGACGTCTATAAATAATATAAATAACACTAATTTACATTGACTACATTTTACTAGGATTACCAAATACCAAAAAATGGGAAAAACATTTTCCGAAATCATTTTACGTTTACTACATTTTATTAAGGTTACCAAATACAAAAAATAAGAAAAATGTTTTCGTAAATCATTTTCTGTAATACAAACGTAGCATTGATATGGATTTCATGAATTTGCTCAACTTGAATTGAAATTTGTGGCGTTGAAATAGTGTGGGATTTTTCAATTTGATCATGTTGAGATTTGATCTTTCTTTTTGTTTCAAAAATTGTAAGTTATAAGTTTAAAACTATGAGAATTTAATGAATTTAGTTGTTAGACTGTATTATAGATGATTGCTCAATCCAAGATTTAAGAGTGAGTTAACACAGTAGGTTTAAGTGATGAGTCTAAAAAGAATAAAAAGACTAAAGTATCCCGCTCGTGAGATGCACATATATTATTATTTTTTCGTTAATTTTCTAACGCTTGTCACGGAAAGGGGACAAACCGGGAAAAATGACAACATCGGATATGGAAATGGTACAAAATATATGTTGGGTAATGATGACCTCGGCCCAAATCCTAGTCATAAGTCAAACACGTGAGCCTCCACGTGATAATCATAGGGCACACAGTGATCAAGAAAAGTGTAAGCCGAGCAGGATGGCTCGGGCTACAGATAGCCATTCCCTCCGGATCAGGAATACTTACACAAGTCTATCGGAGCAGAGAGCAACGTTGCCCAAGCAAACAGATAATCAATCCCGAACACGACTAGTGGATAAAGCTCTGAAGAAAACAAGAGAAAGATAATGAAGTAACAATGTTTTCATTGGGTTACTGTTTCTTTACTATGAAGGAGGAGGAGCAGACTCCTTATATAAGAAATTACAAGCAGTATTCACCGGCTAAACAAAAGGGATTTCTAATTAAAGATCCTAAAAAAAGGAAAGAAGATAAATACAAAAGGTATGTAGATTAGGATGCTCAATCATATCACGGATCAAATCTTTACCAAATCTTACCTCCTACACTCCCCCTCAAGTTGGCGCATGTAAGTTCCGAATGCCCAACTTGCCAACCAGGAAACGGAATTACGCCATGCCTAAGACTTTTGTGAATATGTCGGCTACTTGATCTTCAGTGGAGATTTTTTGTGGAAAAATATCACCTGACTCAACTCTTTCGCAAACGAAGTAACATTCCATCTCCACATGCTTCGTTCTCTCGTGAAAGACAAGATTATTAGCTGTGTCTAGCTGCCTGATTGTCACAATAAAGGGTAGTAGCTCGAGATTGTGGAGCTTCAATATCTTTGAGTAGCCATCGAAGCCACAGAAGTTCACTGGTTGTCGTGGCCATGG
Source organism: Codonopsis lanceolata (assembly GCA_013146195.2). Classification (NCBI taxonomy): domain Eukaryota; kingdom Viridiplantae; phylum Streptophyta; class Magnoliopsida; order Asterales; family Campanulaceae; genus Codonopsis; species Codonopsis lanceolata. The sequence goes on from CM028380.1 coordinate 1,598,345, forward strand.
CTCGATATTCTGCTTCGGCAAAAGAGCGTCAAACCACACTTTGTTTCTTGGTGCGCCATGAGATGGGAGCGCCACCAAGAGACATAAAATAACCCGTACAAGATCGCCTTGTCATTTGACATCCACCCCAATCTGCATCATAATACGCCTCAAGAACCAAGTCTCCGTTAGAAGGAAAGAAAATGCATTGGCCTGCAGTTTGTTTTAGGAAACGGACAACACGAAGAGCTACATCCATATGAAAACGACGAGGTGCCAAAAGAAATTGACTTAATAAATTAACCGAGAATTAAATGTCAGACCTTGTCACTGTTAAATATAGCAACCGTCCAATGAGTCTCCTGAAGCATGAATCATCAAGGAGTGGAGTGTCATCTTTGGTAGTGAGGTGCAGATTTTGTTCCATTGGGAAATGACTTGGCTTCCCTCCTTGCAAGCCGATTTCTTCCAAGATGTCTAAAGTATACTTCCGTTGGCTAAGAACAATACCCTCTGGTGACCTTGCAACTTCTATTCCCAAGAAGTATTTTAATGAGCCAAGATCCTTGATGCTGAATTTTTTATCCAAGAAAGACTTGAAGTCTTCAATCTTGGTGCTATCATTTCCCACCAATAAAACATCATCCACATAGATTAGAGCATCCACATAGCAGTCCTCACGCTTGTAGATAAATAGGGAGTGATCAGCCCGAGATTGACAAAAACCAACTTCAAGGAGTGCACTAGTAAATTTGTGGTATCAATTTCAAGATGCTTGTCGGAGTCCATAAAGTGATTTATGAAGTTTGCAAACCAGTAACTCCCCATCCTTAGCAAAACCTTCGGGCACCTTCATGTAGACCTCTTCGTACAAATCACCATGTAGAAAGGCGTTGTTGACATCAAGTTGGTGAATGATCCAACCCTTTTTAATTGCCACGACCAACAAACTCCTCAAGGTTACCAATTTGGCCATGGGAGCAAAAGTTTCGTGGTAGTCAATACCCTCCACTTGGGTGAATCCTTTTGCGACCAACCGAGCCTTGTATCGTTCGACATCTCCATTTGGTTTGTACTTTATCTTGTAGACCCATTTGGAGTCGATGGCTTTCTTTCCAGGAGGCAATGTTTCTAGAGTCCATGTCCCATTTTGTTCAAGGGCAAGGATCTCCTTTTTCATTGCTTCCCTCCAATGTGCATCCTTTACTGCCTGATGATAATATTTAGGCTCATCACGTGAAGTGATGGCCGCCAAGAAAGCTTTATGATTAGGGGAAAAACGATCATAATTAACATAATGTGCTAAGGGATATACCTCCGAGGTTTCCGAATTGGGAGCAGGTGACGACGAATGGTCTATGGAGCTAGGCAAGTTGACGACATAATCCTCAAGGCGTTTGGGCTGCTTCTTGATTCGATCACTATGGCGTGGTTCTCCATTCTGATTATGTTTAGTTGTCTACCCAGTTGATTGCGCACTTGTTTGTTCAACTGACTGCTCAATAGGTTGCTTAACCTGCTGTTCATCCGACTGTTCGGGCAAGTTAGTAGAAGGATGATTACCATGTTCCTCTGTACCATCAACCATGCTGGGCTCCTCCTCCCAATCTAGTTCTCGACGTGCTACTGAGTCAGTTACATTAGGTTTTGATGGCATGTTCTTGAATGGAAAAATATTTTCAACAAATTTTACATCACGAGAGGTGTAAATCTGTTTGCTTTCAAGATCAAACATCCTATAACCCTTTTGAGAATGTGGATACCCAACAAAGATGCATGGATGTCCCCTAACATCAAACTTGTCTCCCTTTTTTTATTGTCTTTGGCATAAGCAAGACAACCGAAAGCACGAAGGCGGTCATAGTTAGGCCTTTTTCCAAATATAACTTCAAATGGAGTTTTATTTTGTAAATGTTTTGTAGGTAATCTATTTATGATGTAAGAAGCTGTCAAAACACATTCACCCCAAAAATTTCTTTGGCAACCCAGCCTCAAAACGTAAAGCCCTAGCAACCTCTAAGATGTGCCTATGTTTACGTTCCACCACCCCATTCTGTTGAGGTGTGTTTGTGCAAGAAGTTTCAAGTATCATGCCATGCTCATTGTAATATGTTATCATTTGTTGTGATTGAAACTCAACACCATTATCACCACGAATCCTTTTTATTTGTCTTCCAAATTGAGTTCGAATCATGTTGCAAAACATAGTCAAGTATTTAGACACCTCTGACTTATATTTCATGAGAAAGATCCAAACGCCTCGACTAAAATCATCAACAATTGATAAAAAAATATCTTGCACCCGAAAAAGAAGGGGTTTTATATGCACCCCAAATGTCACAGTGAATTAAGTCAAAACAGGCTAATGACTGAATACTACTTATTGGAAAAGGGAGTCTTGTCATCTTTGCTTTAAAACAAGAATCACAATGGTTATCCTCCTTCATTTCACTACCGAAAATGCTATTAAAATAATCAGACCTCGATGAAGCTGCATGACCTAGTCTTCGGTGCCATGTACTTGAATCAACAACTGCTTGTCAATGCCGCGTACCACCACTCTTGACTGGCTCTGATCGATGTTTTATTTAATCTTTTTCCTTGCAAGTGGACAAGACTATTATAGAATAGTATTGGAAAACAAGGGTCGAACCACAGAGATTTGGATTTGATTATAGTAAATTTAACTAATCTTTTAAAATAAAGCAAGTAATAACTAATGGGGTTTTTTGGTTTTTATAAACTAAATTAACTAGAAAGCAATAAAACAACCTAACTAACAAAGCATATAAATATGAGATAAATCAAAGATTTGTAAATCGCCTAGGAATTAGGATTCACTTGTATCTATTCTATTGTTTAATTCAAAATAATTATCATTCAATTTCTTGGGTTCGTTCACAAAAGATAGATATAGACTGTTGAACAATTGGTTCACCCTCCATCCCCGCAAAATTCATCCATTCTATATCCTAATCACAAGAACATGTAATCTAGCTGTCACCTAGATTATGATCTATCTGTCACCTAGATCATGTATGAACCTGGTCCTAACTTATCACTCTCGTGCATCGATAGGTCCAATTTATTGTGATGGTGAGCCAGTGTACGACATATGCACATTGGTCATGCAGTTATCCGCACCTCTAGGCCTTTATTATTTGCGATTACATTCATTTGTTCAAAGTGAAATAATATAGGGATTGATAATCACCACAATCAACAAGAATTAAATGAATAAGAATTAATATAAAACAATAGATTTGATACAAGTTACCTCCAATTCCTAGATTATGGAGTTAGCTCTCCATAATTGAAAATACAAAACCTTGAACCATTCTTGGAGAATATTTCTTCATAGACAAAGAAAAATAATACAGAACTTCTCTCCTTTTTTTTCCTAACTAAAGGGATCTATTTATACCTAATTAATCCTACAACAAGAAGGAAAATGAGATACATTATAATTAAAACACTAAAAAGAATTAAAATATGATTTCACAATTCCCAAGACAATTGGATCTCTATGAAAGTGGCGGCTGATTTTGGAGATAAAAATCTGATTTTCAGCTTTTGGTCTTCAAGTTTCCAGCTTTTGCACTTTGGTCCCTGAAGTTCTTAAATTCAGCATAAAATGCCTATATTTTGCACAATTATTCCAAAAGTCTCTGAAACTATAAAACAACACTAAAACGCATATTAGACAACAAAAACCTCGAGAAATAACATAATTTAAGTCGGATTAATACCCAATAACTACGTATAAAATACAGTCATCAGGCTCCATGTAGTATAGACCATTGCGTCGCCTACCCATCCCAATCAGAGTCCTCAAAGCTAAGTCCTGCATAGCACAAAAATCTGGGAAGAAAATCAGTGCACAATTTAAATCTTTCGTGAGTTTGCTAACAGAAAGTAGATTGCACTTGAAATCCGGAATATTTAAGACATGATCGACTTTCAATCCATTTGGTAGATTAGTACTACCCACTCCCTTGACAGGTATAACATCACTATTTGGTATTTTGACAGGCAAGGAATCCTTGGAATTTCGTCGGTTATGCAAAATAGTAGCATCACAAGTTATATGCTCACTTGCTCCCGAATCGATAACCCAAGATGTTGTATAATCTATCTTACCCGCCATGTTTGGTGTTGGGAAAGTTTCATCATTTGGTTGTTTGTTGAAGAAGTCTGCCAACTTGCTGAAGTTTGTCGCTGAAAGACCTGGAATGGGGCTATCATTTGTGTTGGCCAGGTAAGCTGTTTTCTTCCCTTTGCCGTGACCATCCCCTCCTTTCTTCTTGTTGTTTGGATACCCAACCAACTCATAGCAATTATCAACCGTGTGATAATATTTCCCACAATGGGTACACTTCGTTTTCTCTCGCAGCCCATCTTTGTTTTCATCTTTGTTCGGTTTTTGCATTCCTTGTGTCTGAAAAGCTGCAGCTTCAATGACTGGCCTCCCTGCCATTGTAATCTTCCGCTGCCTCTCATCCTCGGACACTAAATGATAAGCTACCCCCAATGACACCATCGACTGCGTGCTAAGAATCTGGGTCTTGATTGTTCCAAAACTCTCATCCAATCCCATTAGAAACTCGTACAAGCATTCCTTCTCCCTCATCTCCACCAATTTATTGGGCACTTCACACTTGCACCCACTGTATTTACACTTCGGTATGGGAGAAATAGAATTGATTTCTCCCCATAAACCCTTCAGCTTGGTGTAATAAGATGACACCGAGAGTTTCTCCTGTCAAATTAGGGTTATTTCCCTTTTTATTTCATATGCCCTGGGCGTGCTTTGGGCTCCAAAATGCTCACCAAGATCTTCCCACACTTCCTGTGCAGTCTTTGCATGTTTAACACTACTCCGAATGTCCTTTTTCATGGAACTATGCAACCAACCCTTTACCATGGCGTTGCATCTTTTCCATAACACCAATTCAGCCGATCCTTCTTGTGGGCATGGGATCGTTCCGTCAACGAAACCAAACTTATTCTTTGCGAAGAGGGAATTGCTCATCTCATCTACCCAATCCGCATAATTCCCATCTTGAAGAAGATCGCTCACGAACATAGTATTTGGACTATCCGAGGCCGAAATGTAATAAGGCGACATCACATCCACCTTGGCTCCCCCTGCGGCATCAACCTCAGTTTTGTTGCCTTCACTGGTAGTCATGGTCTTCGATGTCAAGATTAATGAGAAAGAAAAAAAAATTGTGTGCGGAAGTGTTATGCAACCCGCTCTGATACCATGAAGAAAACGAGAGAAAGATAATGAAGTAAAAATGTTTTCATTGGGTTACTGTTTCTTTACTATGAAGGAGGAGGAGCAGACTCCTTATATAAGAAATTACAAGCAGTATTCATCGGCTAAACAAAAGGGATTCCTAATTAAAGATCCTAAAAAAAGGAAATAAGATAAATACAAAAAGGTATGTAGATTAGAATGCTCAATCATATCATGGATCAAATCTTTACCAAATCTTTACCTCCTACAATTACCTCCTACAAGCTCATCTCCGAGATTTTAGCCACAACCATGTTGGTTACACGGTCAACTCGCATTTATGGCTATTAATGTCTAAGATCTCTTTACAATAACCACTCAAAAGGAGTCCAGATCTCCTATACCACTTGTGTGTACCACTGGTCTACCACTTTTCATCTCCACCATTGCATCTCCAATCATTGCATATCAATCTCTCCCCCTCTCATCTGATTTCATCACCAAGCATCCCACAAAACACAATACTCCCTCATCAGGCCATCATTCCATTTTCGACAGACTCTTTTTTTCTCATCCTCCACACTCGGACTCTCTCTTTCTCTTTTCATTCGGGATTAACTCTAAAAAATCTAGCAGCTCACTCTCTCAATTTCTCAAACACACAGAGATCACTCCAAAAGGTAGGTATTTGAGATGATATTCTGTTCCCGTAGCCATTTCCTTTATCTTGTAAATAAATGTAACTATATATACTTTATGGATCAATAATTATTTCTACCGTTTGTATAAGTTATTAAAGTTTGTTTTTTATTTCACTTTATATTTATGGTTTAAAATATGCAATTATCTTGTTTAGTCAGTTTATAGATTAAGTTTTTTTTATAGTGTATTCTTTCTTTATATGTACAATTTATATATTATTACTAGTAATTGAAATCTCCAATTTCTTTGTTTCTTTAATAGAATGTTATATTTCTATCATTTTGAATGTTTAGTTTTTTTTATATGTGTTTGGTGTAAATTATAAATATTTGGTAGTTCTTTTCATATTTAATTGAAATTGTAAATAGTTGTATTTTATTTTGAATACAGTCATTTTCATTCTAATATAATCAGAAGGTTGTTTCGATTAAGAATGGTTTTCAGGTGCTAAAGCCTAAAATTAAAATGATCTAGTAGTGTACCAATTTAATAACATTAGTTTTTAATTTAGTGTCTTAATTAATGTTTAGATTTACAATTTAGTTTTTATTAATACTTGTCATGTTTATATATGGGGTACAAAAATGTCCAGATTTTAAAACACATTTTTTTTTATTTTTTTATAAATTCAGCGACAGAATTCAGTGACGGAGTTTTCGTCACTACACTATTGTTTATGTATATTTAAAAAAATTCAACGACGGAGCTTCCATTACTGATTAGTGACGGAGTACATTTAGTGATGGAAAGTGTTAGTCCCAAAGGGCACAATAATAAGCTAGAAGGGGGGGGGGTTGAATAGCTTATTAGACACTTAAAAAACTTTTCGTATAAGTTCCTAAAACAAGCACTTGCAATCTATTGAAAAGATTGAAGTAGCGGAAGTTTTGTAAGGAAGACAGTTCAGGTCTGCCGGTGAAGCACTACTGGTAGACTTGGCTGAATACTCAAGTCTGATGTTTGAAGCGATAAGTAAATAGATATGAAACAGTTTAAAGCAGTAAGCAACAATAATGAAAGAACACAAGTATTTTGAGATGGTTCGCACTATAAAGAGTGCTACGTCCACCACCAAGGCAGTCAACCTTGGATTTAAATGTACACTATGTTTTCCACTAGTTCTATTACAAGGAGTTCCAATGGATCGTGTACAAAGTATTTGACTTGTGTTTGGGGTTGGGAATTGAATATCTGGACAAACAGAATATCCAATGGTGCAGAAGAATAGTTAAAGGAACAACAATAAGAAGCTCAAGATAAAGTGTTGATGTAGATCTTCTTGTTGTTGTTGAGGACTTCTTGATCAGTTTATGATCTCTTGAATGCACTGAGTATATAAGACTTGATGTTGTTTGAGAAATTCAGAGCATTGTTTAATGACGGTATTTATAGCTGGGGCATTCTTGAGACCATTTGGAGAAGACGAAGTGTAACAGCTTTATTAGGTTGAATGCATTAAATGTATGGAGCTGACTTTGTAGATTATGTCTTCACTGATACTGAACATGGAATGGTGCAGAGTTGTTACAGAAGTTGGTAGGTGAGCAATCAGAGTTACAGACCTACAATAGTTGGTACAGACTGTAAGTGTCAGTCTGTTCACCTGTTCTGTCACTATTCAGGAGGCGAAAGTCTTCTTGCTTTTCGGAAAGCTGGTCAGGCGTGTTTGAGAAGTCATGATAGGATTGGTTTAATTCAAATTCAAACTGATAAAAGTTTGAATTTAATTAATCCACTAAATGTTTGATGACTGGACACGTCATGCTTAAATAGGAGCAGACAAGGTCTGCCGCTGGATGCTGAATGAGGTCTTCCGGTGAAGCTTTGCTTAAGTCTTCTGCTGAACCTGTGAAGCCTATGAAAACTATTCTATGGAAAAGTTCTATACATAGTTGTCACACTAATTGAAACGCATCCCAATTAGCCACTAAGTATAGAACCTAATGTAATGTATGAACAAATGTAAATCAAAATACAAATGAGAAATAACAATCTTCTCATATTTGCATTTGGTCATCATTTCTTACAAGTGAGGGCTATAAAATCTAAATGATAGATAATAGCATGTCAGAAAAGTATTTTAGTTTTATAACGGTAGACATGCCTCTATCAAACAGAAGAACACCTCAAGTGTAAAATCTAATCGAAGTGCTTACAACAGAAGAGAAGTAAAGAACGACACAAGGATTAGTAGTAAATAGTTCAAAATGGATTTAAACTGAATGTTTAAATTCTAAGCAGATATATGAATTGAAATAGCAATAATTTAAACAATATACAATTTTTAAAAGACAATAATATTTTGTATTCAAACGAGAAGTTTAATTGTACAGTGTTTTCAAAAAAAGATAGATACAAAGGTTTAGGGAGAGAAAAATATGAGCTACCAAGGCCTTTTCCCTTTGCCTTTGTTTGCTTTGTCTGCCTCTTCTCTTTCTCTTCTTTGTCGTTCAAGTTCTTCGACTCTTCTAGTGTACTCATCATCGGCAGAGGTAGGAGGTCTGGTGAAGCGAGAACGGTAGTCCAGTTCTTCACGTAGACGGTTGTTCTCTTCCATTAGAGTCTTGTTGATTGACCTTAGTTGTCTCTCCTCCGTGATGGCCAGATCACGATCACGCTCGATATTGATCACATCATGTGACACATTGAGCGCCTTGTTGTTGAGCTCGAGAACATGAGGGCGTCCACTTCCCAGATGGAGAGTGATGTTGTGGAAGAGCTGGTAGAACAGAGTTGAGTAGAGCCTTACACATTCCTTGCGTTGAGCTTCCACATTGAGCTTGATGTCAGTGGACTCGTGCTTCATCTGTCCAAACCGTGTCCACATATCTTCTTGAAATTGTCGAAGAATGGTAGCATTTCTATCCGTTGCCTTGGACGGGCAGCTGCAAGCTCAGCGGCAGCTGTGGAGATGCTGGTGAGTTCTCCCAGTCTGTTGTAGATAGCGTCCAGGCGGTTCAGAATCTTAGAGTTGGCCGGTTGTGATGGAGAAGGGTCCAGGCCAATATGTACGTGCTCAATGCCAACAGAGGACGTGGCATCGGCAGAGGTGACGGGTCAGAAGGGCTGCTAGAGAGGTGGAGTGGCAGATTTGGAGGAAGTTGAGTCGCGAGAAGGAAAAGTATGGGTAGAAGAGGAGTTGGATGCTTAGGGAGAGGGAGGAGGGGTTGGGGGTATTTTGATATCTGTGTCCGAGTGATCACAGATATCGGAAGGGCTGGGTAGGGAAATGTCTTCTGTTGAGAACCAAAAAGAAGGTGAAGGATAGGAGATGTCTTCTGGTCTCATGGAATGAGGTTTAGGTTGAGGTGTAGGTGGAGTAGGTTTAGGAAAGAGTTCCGCTACCGACGAAAGTTCAAAGATAAACTTTGTGGCAGCAGAGGATAAGATGGGTGGAAACCAAGGGGTTAGGATGAGAGGGACATAGTTTCTCACACTATTAATTCATTGTATTTCTGGGGAGATTAACATGTATTGAGGTTGACAATGAATATGAGATACAAAGTATGAGTCCAACAAAAGTTCTGAATAATTGAAATTTTTTGTCGATTGGATTGCGAAGATTTACGATGGTAAAATTGGTGAACAAAGTGATAATTGTGTTTATATTGATATTCTCAATCAATTGTTACTTAAGGAATTCAACGATCCAATCGCTCCAATTATACAAAGTGCATATACTTCATTTAGAAGCAGTCTCGATGATTTATCGTTTTTGGAAAATAGAGTTATTCTACATCCAACTCTTGATATGGTTAACTCAATAAATTATTACATGGTATTGAAGAACAATTCAAAGGGAAGATTGTTTTTTAGCTTAGATTTTTCGTATCATTTTGATAGAAACGTTGATCTTTTGAACGATATAGATATTTCTAAAGTTTTAAATGGAATTTCATGTTTTGGAATCCTAAATCATGAGTTCAATTTGAAGGTTGGATCTTCATTAATATTGTTTCGTAACATTGATCATTTCCTTGGGTTATATATTAGCACGCGATTAAGTATTACAAGGCTAACAAACTATGTTTTAGAATTTTAGAATGTCGAGTTCTTTTAAATGGTCATTCTGGTGGTACAATTTTATTTCAAAAATATCACTGACACCATTTGATCATAGAATTCCATCCAAATTTCAAAAAAAAAACGTTTACGCTGATGTTATTTTACGGGCAAAGACTTGTATAGGACGGTCTTACGGATCCTAAATCCGTAAGACGGAGCCCCATTTAGAAGTTTGCGGCTTAATAAGTAAACCTGCTAACAATAATCACAAAGATGGGCCTGCCGAGTTGGTCATTGCGGAACTTTAAAGTCTTAACCCAAACTGGTCAAGGGTTCGACACTCGCCAGTTGCGAAATTAAGTTTTTGGCAAAGACTAGCGCCATTTAGAAATTAGCGGGTTAATAAGCAAACCTGTTGAAATAAATCATAAATGTTGTTTGGACGAGTTGGTGATGGGGAAGGGTTAAAGGCTTAACAAGCGCGGAGGTCCAAGCTTCGATTCCCACTAGCAGCAAAGTTTATTTTTAATGTTCATTTCTTCTATTTGCTTATTTTGCTCCGGTGCCCCTCCACTTTCAATGTTTGTTAGCTCCGTTAGCCATCCATTAACATCAATTGCCTTGGGATACTTGACAGACCCTAACGGACTTTGACGAAATGCTAAATGACACATTTAAAACCAATGTGACACATTAAAAACACAAAAATGACACATTTTAAAGTTAAAAGTAACTCTATAAATGAAAATTTATTATAATTTTTATTAAAATACAAAGTAACACTCTTAATACTAAAAAGTGACACATTTAATACTACAAAGTGACACTCTTAATACTAAAAAAGTGGCACTCTTAATACAAAAAGTGACACATTTAATACTAAAAAGTGACACTCTTAATACAAAAAGTGACACATTTAATACTAAAAAGTGACACTCTTAATACTAAAAAGTGACACATTTAATACAAAAAAGTGACACTCCACTTTCAATGTTTGTTAGCCTTGTTAGCTATCCGTTAGCATCAATTGCCTTGGGATACTTGACAGACCCTAACGGACTTTGACGAAATGTTAAATGACACATTTAAAACCAATGTGAAACATTAAAAACACAAAAAATGACACATTTTAATGTTAAAAGTAATACTATAAATGAAAATTTATTATAATTTTTATTAAAATACAAAGTAACACTCTTAATACTAAAAAGTGACACATTTAATACTACAAAGTGACACTCTTAATACTAAAAAGTGACACATTTAATACTAAAAAGTGACACTCTTAATACTAAAAAGTGACACTCTTAATACTAAAAAGTGACACATTTAATACTAAAAAGTGACACTCTTCCTTAAATAATTTACCGGACCAAAATGAATCATCTCGTGTTTCAAGTTCATCTTCTACATGCCTAGATCCTGCTCGCTCTATTACGAAGGGAAAGATAAAAAGAATTAAGGGAAGTATTGAAAAGGGCAAGAAAAAGACTACGGATTTTTCTGATTTCCTTCAAGCCAAGGAATTTGGTTCCAAGACTCCTAATGCTCGGTTATTTTAGACATATTTTCAGTAAATTTTGTAAGTTTGAGTAAGAAACATATACTTTACCTTGAAAAAGTTATGGTTTTGTGTTTTTAACGATTGACAGTTGGGATTATATATATTTCTATGAATGAGAAGATATGTTTCAGTAGTGTTCAATTGGTTATTGCTGTTAAAATCACTAGCTCAAAAGTGACACACTTTATTCCTAAAAGTAACACACTCCAAGTCTAAAAGTGACACTCTTATTGATACAAATTGTATGATTATAAAAATGAGTTGTTTTACCAAAAGTGACACACTTAATGACTAAAAGTGACACAATTATTACATAAAAGTGACATACTAAACGTGACACTTATGAATAAAAATTTAAAGATGAAAAGTGATTTTTTTGCCAAAAGTGACACACGTAAAACTTAAAAGTGACACATTCTATGTTTAAAAGTGACACTTTGATTTAAAATAACAACGTAAAACTTAATCAGACCTAAGACAACAATTATCCAAAAGTGACACACTTTTGTTCTCAAAGTGACATACGCCAAGCCTAAAAGTAACACTCTGATTGATCGTAAATGTAAACAATGTCAAAATAACACATCTCTGGTAATAAAACTTAAAAAAAAAAAAAAACAATCCTACAAGGTTTCGAACCATAGACAAAGCAAGCAAATTCCAATAACTTATAAGATATACTGTGAACCATCTCACCATATTAGTCTTTATGATTTTTTATAACGTATTAATAATTTATTATGAACCAGAAATTTGTAATTCTCATTAAGAAGAATTAAAACAAATAACATAACCATGGGGTTTCGAACCATCGACCTCCGGGCGACCAAACCTTGGAGCAGCAATTTCAACCATCTTGCCAAACTCTTGAATGTGTTTTGTATGAACATATTTCGTTATTAACCCATGAATTCCTAAATGGGACTCCGTCTTACGGATAAGGATCCGTAAGACCGTCCTACAAGAAACTACCTCTATTTTACGAAATGTTTATAAATAAAAGTGTCTAGCGTCAGACTTCTTTTGAAAAATCATATTTTTAGTCAAGATTAATATGTCGTTTTTTCTAGAGTTACTAATCGTACATCTTAAGGGTCTTTGAATTTTTTAAGGGTCTTTAAATTTTTTATGTGATAGTAATAGTTGTTATAATCGTACTTCTTCAACGAAAAATATTATATATAATAAAGTATTTTAAAATTTATAATAACTTTTTTAAAAAATTGTGTGATTTTCTTTGATTTTATTGTTTATCAATTTTTATTTATTTTGTTCATATTAAACATTTTAATTGTGTATTATTCAAATTTGATTGATTATATGATTTTAAACTCAAGCACAAATCGTACAACGCACGTATGTATCATTAGTTTCTAAGTAAAAAAAGAGATGGTGGGAATGGATAAGAGAGAAAGATTTCATGTGTTGGGTTTATCAAACGAGAGCAACAATTCTAAGATAGAAAAAGAAGGTCCAAAAGGATGAGGTGATAGGTTTGGCCAAAACTGGTGTTTAGAGTGGATCGAATGAATCCAAAACTATGGTCAGATTTTCTATGTCAAAAACAAATTGGTCAAGTGATCTTCATCAAAATTAAGTGATGGTAATATCAGATAGCATTATAGAAGAAAAAAAATTAGGTTGAAGTGCACTTTGGGATTGAATGAATGGGCTATTTATATTTTGGCCAACCAAAAAATTGATACTCCTCCGGCTCCAAGAAAATAGTCATGTTTAAATTTTAATAAATCAAACTTTTTAAAGACATTAGTGCCTTAAACCAAAAAGGAATGATAAATTATTTTTATAGTACAGACATTGCAATAAGATAAACAACCACCCCACAAGAACAAATGAGGCGAAACAAACAATCAAGTGTTATTCTCAGATCATGTCCAATCCTCGTCGATCCGTTAAAGTTTAAAAAATACCAAATTGGGGTGATTAACGATGGCGATAAGTAGGTTGAAGAAGGGGTTCAGTTTTTCCTGAATCCATATGGAAGATGCCATTGTCTCGTCCACCATATTCGTCCGTAAAGTAAATGCAGTTTGGTTTGATGCATCCTTTCAAGTCTGATATAGACACAGATTGTTCGCCGCCTATCCATAATGATTGGTTTCCCAAGCTACTAACCTTAACCCAACCATAGGGGTCCGGCCTGCCCTCTTCACCGCTACTTTCTTCTAATTTAAGAACCTCAAATTTTACTGTATAATCGTCACTTTCTTCTGTTTCTTCTTCTTCTTCTTCGTCATCAGAATCAAATACAACATGATCGGGTAAAGATTGTCCGGGAGTACTATCACCTCCTCGAACACGTTGCACAAGTAATAGATCTCCAGAAAACTCGACCAAGTACTTTTGAATCCATTCCTCAGTTCCGGATGGGGCAGCAGCAATTGCGGTAGCTGAAGGGCCTTTATCACCGTTGAGGTCACAAACATATACAACTCCAGTGAAATCCACGACATAGTATTTACCTCTATAGAAAACAACATCGTCAAAGTTCACGGGCAAACCATTGGGAACTCCTTGTCTGGGAATATGAACTCTAGTCCAGACTTTGTCTCCCAGTTTAGAGACGGCAAGTTCACTATTTTCTCCATAAATTACCATAACCGATATGCCACCGTTATGTGAAGACATCGGATTTGCAGACAAAGCAGCCTTATCAATGAACTTGTCAAAGGCTTCTTCAGGCCAAAATATATCGCTATACACATACGGGGTGGGAAGTGCTAGCATGGGAGGAAGCGGAATCTGTTGCCTCCAGAAAAGATGTAGCAGATTGATGTTTAGATCAACGCCTAGAGTTAGCAACCATCCGTGACCTGGTCCCAAGCATTTTCTACCTGAAACTTCTGGCAACTCAAACTCGTATGTTTTACCACTTGATAGGTTAAATAAACGTCCTGGTTTGATATCTTCGCTCCTCTTTTTCATTATTTGGGAAGAAGTAACCTTATCGTTAACATTGTCTAAAAGAATAAGACATGGTAATCCTGAAGGTAATAGCAGCTTGTCTTTTCCAGAAATTAACGATTCCGTTGATTGAAACCATGCCTTGCATGAAGCTGAAAGCCGAATAAGATCCTCCATGAAAGTTAATTTTTGCGCTATTAGCACCAAAAGGTCTCTAGGAAGATTACCCCAATCAGCCATCTATGCCAATAAGCTGTCATAGCAAAAATTGAAAATTTGCGTTTAGCCAATATGTGGAAACATTCCCAATATTCATCCATTGTTTCACAAATTATACATAAGAATTAGGGTATATTTGGCTACACCAATTCAATGGCTTCCATTGTTTGGATACACAATTAAAATTTTGAATTAAAATTAAATTGTAAATCTAAATGCATCAATTCCATAAAATTAATTATATACTAAAATCTAATAATTTGAATTCAAAATTATAATCCATTTTCATATTTATTAATTTATCAATTTTGACAATGTACTAAGTTTTGGGGAAAAATATTAAAAGTATACAAATAATTTGGACAAAATGTTACCAATTTCGTTAAATTTTCATCCAAATTCGTTAACGGAATTATGATGGATTTAAAGGTTAAAGGTCTTTCATAAATTTTCAAAATAAAGGGTATCCCCATTAGAACATTAATTGCCTCAACCAAGCTCCTCAACCTATTTTGAGCATCGTGCATGTCAGAAGATGCCCGAAATAGGTTGAGGAGCTTGCTTGAAGGCAATTGAATGTTAAATCTAATGGGGATGCCTTTGACTTTGAAAATTTATGAAAGAAACCTTTAACGATGCATGTCATCGATCAGTCCGTTAACAAATTTGGATGAAAATTTAACAAAATTAGTAACATTTTGTCCAAATTATTTATACACTTTTAATAATTTCCCTCAACACTAAGTTCGAGATTATTTTAGGTTACCGCAAATAGTACGGCTGTTAAAAAGGTAGTTTGCTTGAATTCCACCAATATTCTTGAAAGAAAATTCGGGTTTTGACTTTGCAATTGATGTAGAATTAGATGCAGTCTATACTAACTTTGACTATAATATATATATATATATATATATATATATATATATATATATATATATATATATTGAATCTGAACTATACAAAACAAGGAAAGGCAAACAATTTCAACACGTTCACATCAGCCATCTATGCCAAATAAGCTGCACGGCAAAAATTGAAAATTTGGGTTTCGCCAATACGTGGAAACATTCCTAATATTATAGGGTGAGACTTGTTTAATCAATTTAATCAATTTAACCAAAACAAGTCAAGAATAAAACTTGCTTTTTTGGAACGATTTCTCTTTCTATTTTACCCAAAAACAGAAAAAAGAAGGACAAACAGATGTTAGATGCATATTATGAACGACTATATTGGCAAAGGAATACCTCAAAGTTGCAAGGGACTCGCCGATGTAAAGTCAACAACCGAATTGTTTCAGTGACAAATGTGGAGGCGACTTAGGGTTTTAGAACCCTATTTATATTATAGGGTGAGACTTGAGAGACTTGGGTAGTAAGTTACTAAGTTTAGAATTCCTTACAACAATAAGAATCCACTACGGTTTAGAGTTTCCTAAAAATATGACTTCTGTCCCGTGTTGTCTTTTTTACATATGCCTTGTTGGCAGTAGTCTTTGACCCGGGTCCAATTCGGGTCGGTTATATTCTCTAGCTATCTCAAGTGGCGCCAAAATCACTAGGGGTTTTCCGAAACACAAGATCAAAATGGACATTATTATTTATTAAGCTAATTTTAAAAATATAAATAAAATAATCTCGTAACTATTACGAGAATTTGATAAATACTTCTATTTATTAAGAGACACCATAATCGAGAAACATGTATGTACCTACCAATGGACGGAGAACTTGTTCCAGATATATTGTCTAAATATCAATCGTAGAATAATCAAATAATAATTTGATCCATTGGCTTGTACATGTTTTAAAGTTAGGTCTTACAGTTTTGAATTCTATTTATTTCGTCTTGTATTTTTATTTTCTTATCGCCCCTCCTACCATTATCATTACAAATGTCGTCCAATATTTTCTAAAATAACAAAATACCCTTACTCACGAGAGACTAAAACTTTATTTAAAGTTAAAAAATAATATGATATTACTTTCTTAAATAATATAGTTTTACTCAGTAAAGACATTATAGAAGTAAATGAAAAAATGTTACTATAATAATAGATTTGTTAGTAAGTATCAAGATATTAAGCAAAAATATATAGCGTCTTTAGCTATTACTCATGAATAAGCTAGGAAAAGTGGGTTAAGAAAATGTGTCATAGTGTCAATAAAATGAAGAAAACGAAGAATCAATTAATGAATTAAATGCGGCGTTTTGTTACAAAAGAAAGCAAAAATCTACGCTTTACTTTTTGAATTTTCAGACTACTACAAGCAACCTTAAAAACTATCATACTGGTCCTAACTTATAAATATTACAAACAAACCACTGTTAGTAATCACAAATAACTAGGTTTAAAATATTCTACTCCTTCCCATAACTGGGTTCCAAACCTTTAACCTCTTTTGGTCTTAACTTGCTTGCTCCTCTTCATAGAACCCGAAGTAGTTACGTGTGAGAATCTCTATTCCCATCGATCCCGGCTATCAACTTTCTTTTTTCTACCACAACTCTCCTTTAATTGAAAGAAATTATCACCAATCAACATCCTTTCAAGTAGTTTCATCCTAAATTAGATTCTCTCCTTGCTTAATAATTTGACATCGAAAGTGGATACGAAGTAAGAAATGAGAGACGTTCGAGAAAGAAGTCCGACTAATCAGAAGCTAAAGAGATTTTATGTTTCTATTTTAGCAAAGCAAGGTGAATGGGTTTTTTTGGTGATGATGATGACGGTGCTTACGACCGTAGGGATGATGGTGTTAGAGCAGCCAGTGGTGCGGTGATTTTGAGATGACGGTGGTGGATTAGATGAAATACATCGTTGTGAGATTTTCTAATCATCAAATTTTTAAATATCCATATGGGTTTGATTCAATTTGAAATTTTGAAAATTCAAAAAAATTGAATTTGAGTTTGTAAAAAAGTGAAATTTAAGGTTGGTGGTGGTGTGTCTATCATTTATGGGTTTTCCAAATGGATTACTTCGAAGGAAGGAGTAAGGAATTAGAAAAGGAAATAAAAATAAATCAAAAAAATTAAATTTTAGACTAATGGTAAAATTTGAGGTGGTAGTGGTGGTGGTGGTAAGTCTATGAATGATGGAGTTGATGAAAGAAAGTGAGGACTAAAAAATAAATTTTATTTTTTATTTTTTTGGAGTAATGCATTTTTTAACTTTGAAGTTAAATATCAGACAGAGTATAACTAATTTTGGATTATTTAAATAATTATTTTTTAATTAAAAAATATTTTAAATATTAAATGGCAAACTAAATGATGAAATTATAACAAAGTGAAATACTAAATGGTTAATTATATAATAAAGTTATAACTAAATCTCATTTTCCACCCCAAGCAAAATGACCAAAATAATATTCACGTGACATGCACATATCATTTTCCGTACGTTACTATTTTTAACACACATAGACGGGATGGAGTAAAGTGGAACAAATAGAAAAATAAGCTAGGCATGAAAGTGAGAAACTTCGTAGGTTGGGGTCAAATGTGAGATTTAGTGTGTAATTTTGGGAGCTAATCATATGTTTGCCCCATCAAAATTAGTCCAAAATACGCATTGTGCCCTAAGGTATCCACCAAATCCACTTTGGCCATCAACGTATTCTTGCAGCATTTCTATATTTCATATCAAATTTGGCAATTGTAATATAACGATGTGATAATCGTAGTGATAAAAATGGTAGCGAGTAATGTTTAAGATCGATAATTTGCTCTAATCAAACCATAAATCTTATCAATGGTGCCAAGGAGAAATTTGTTGGAGTTTAAGCTAGGGACGATGAAGACAGATTGAATCATGACTTGCCTCATCATTGTCACATACACATGTGATGAGTTCAAATATGAGTTTTGAAATTCATTGTGTATGCATATTCATTGTGTTTGTT
>CM028380.1:1616988-1651833 GCA_013146195.2 Codonopsis lanceolata
AATAATCACAAAGATGGGCCTGCCGAGTTGGTCATTGCGGAACTTTAAAGTCTTAACCCAAACTGGTCAAGGGTTCGACACTCGCCAGTTGCGAAATTAAGTTTTTGGCAAAGACTAGCGCCATTTAGAAATTAGCGGGTTAATAAGCAAACCTGTTGAAATAAATCATAAATGTTGTTTGGACGAGTTGGTGATGGGGAAGGGTTAAAGGCTTAACAAGCGCGGAGGTCCAAGCTTCGATTCCCACTAGCAGCAAAGTTTATTTTTAATGTTCATTTCTTCTATTTGCTTATTTTGCTCCGGTGCCTCCACTTTCAATGTTTGTTAGCTCCGTTAGCCATCCATTAACATCAATTGCCTTGGGATACTTGACAGACCCTAACGGACTTTGACGAAATGCTAAATGACACATTTAAAACCAATGTGACACATTAAAAACACAAAATGACACATTTTAAAGTTAAAAGTAACTCTATAAATGAAAATTTATTATAATTTTTATTAAAATACAAAGTAACACTCTTAATACTAAAAGTGACACATTTAATACTACAAAGTGACACTCTTAATACTAAAAAGTGGCACTCTTAATACAAAAAGTGACACATTTAATACTAAAAGTGACACTCTTATACAAAAAGTGACACATTTAATACTAAAAAGTGACACTCTTAATACTAAAGTGACACATTTAATACAAAAAGTGACACTCCACTTTCAATGTTTGTTAGCCTTGTTAGCTATCCGTTAGCATCAATTGCCTTGGGATACAGCCAGGACCCTAACGGACTTTTGACGAAATGTTAAATGACACATTTAAAACCAATGTGAAACATTAAAAACACAAAATGACACATTTTAATGTTAAAAGTAATACTATAAATGAAAATTTATTATAATTTTATTAAAATACAAAGTAACACTCTTAATACTAAAAGTGACACATTTAATACTACAAAGTGACACTCTTAATACTAAAGTGACACATTTAATACTAAGTGCACTCTTAATACTAAAAGTGACACTCTTAATACTAAAAAGTGACACATTTAATACTAAAAAGTGACACTCTTCCTTAAATAATTTACGGACCAAAATGAATCATCTCGTGTTTCAAGTTCATCTTCTCACGCAGATCACCGCTTCATCTATTACGAAGGGAAAGATAAAAAGAATTAAGGGAAGTATTGAAAGGGCAAGAAAAGACTACGGATTTTTTAGATTTCCTCAAGCCAAGGAATTTGGTTCCAAGACTCAATGCTTTCGGTTATTTTAGACATATTTTCGGTAAAATTTTGTAAGTTTGAGTAAGAAACATATACTTTACCTTGAAAAGTTATGGTTTTGTGTTTTTACGATTGACAGGATTATATATATTTCTATGAATGAAAGATATGTTTGATAGTGTTCGATTGGTTATTAAGTTGTTAAAATCGCTAGCTCAAAAAAGTGACACACTTTATTCCTAAAAGTAACACTCAAGTCTAAAAGTGACACTCTTATTGATACAAATTGTATGATTATAAAAATGAGTTGTTTTACCAAAAGTGACACACTTAATGACTGGTAAAAGTGACACAATTATTACATAAAGTGACATACTAAGCGACGCGTGACACTTATGAATAAAAATTTAAAGATGAAAAGTGATTTTTTTGCCAAAAGTGACACACGTAAAACTTAAAAGTGACACATTCTATGTTTAAAAGTGACACTTTGATTTAAAATAACTGCGTAAAACTTAATCGGACCTAAGACAACAATTATCCAAAAGTGACACACTTTTTGTTCTCAAAGTGACATACGCCAAGCCTAAAAAAGTAACACTCGATTGATCGTAAATGTAAGCAATGTCAAAATAACACATCTACGGTAATAAAACTTAAAAAAAAAAAAATCCTACAAGGTTTCGAACCATAGACAAAGCAAGCAAATTCCAATAACTTATAAGATATACTGTGAACCATCTCACCATATTAGTCTTTATGATTTTTTATAACGTATTAATAATTTATTATGAACCAGAAATTTGTAATTCTCATTAAGAAGAATTAAAACAAATAACATAACCATGGGGTTTCGAACCATCGACCTCCGGGCGACCAAACCTTGGACAGCAATTTCAACCATCTTGCCAAACTCTTGAATGTGTTTTGTATGAACATATTTCGTTATTAACCCATGAATTCTAAATGGGACTCCGATGCTACGGATAAGGATCCGTAAAGGCAATCACTACTACATACATTTTACGAAATGTTTATAAATAAAAGTGTCTAGCGTCAGACTTCTTTTGAAAAATCATATTTTTAGTCAAGATTAATATGTCGTTTTTTCTAGAGTTACTAATCGTACATCTTAAGGGTCTTTGAATTTTTTAAGGGTCTTTAAATTTTTTATGTGATAGTAATATTTGTTATAATCGTACTTCTTCAACGAACGAAATATTATATATAATAAAGTATTTTAAAATTTATAATAACTTTTTAAAAAATTGTGTGATTTTCTTTGATTTTATTGTTTATCAATTTTTATTTATTTTGTTCATATTAAACATTTTAATTGTGTATTATTCAACTTTGATTGATTATATGATTTTAAACCCAAGCACAAATCGTACAACGCACGTATGCATCATTAGTTTCTAAGTAAAAAAAGAGATGGTGGGAATGGATAAGAGAGAAAGATTTCATGTGTTGGGTTTATCAAACGAGAGCAACAATTCTAAGATATAAAAAGAAGGTCCAAATGGATGAGGTGATAGGTTTGGCCAAAACTGGTGTTTAGAGTGGATCGAATGAATCCAAAACTATGGTCAGATTTTCTATGTCAAAAACAAATTGGTCAAGTGATCTTCATCAAAATTAAGTGAGGGTAATATCAGATAGCATTATAGAAGAAAAAAAAATAGGTTGAAGTGCACTTTGGGATTGAATGAATGGGCTATTTATATTTTGGCCAACCAAAAAATTGATACTCCTCCGGCTCCAAGAAAATAGTCATGTTTAAATTTTAATAAATCAAACTTTTTAAAGACATTAGTGCCTTAAACCAAAAAGGAATGATAAATTATTTTTATAGTACAGACATTGCAATAAGATAAACAACCACCCCACAAGAACAAATGAGGCGAAACAAACAATCAAGTGTTATTCTCAGATCATGTCCAATCCTCGTCGATCCGTTCAAATTGGGGTGATTAACGATGGCGATAAGTAGGTTGAAGAAGGGGTTCAGTTTTTCCTGAATCCATATGGAAGATGCCATTGTCTCGTCCACCATATTCGTCCGTAAAGTAAATGCAGTTTGGTTTGATGCATCCTTTCAAGTCTGATATAGACACAGATTGTTCGCAGCCTATCCATAATGATTGGTTTCCCAAGCTACTAACCTTAACCCAACCATAGGGGTCCGGCCTGCCCTCTTCACCGCTACTTTCTTCTAATTTAAGAACCTCAAATTTTACTGTATAATCATCACTTTCTTCTGTTTCTTCTTCTTCTTCTTCGTCATCAGAATCAAATACAACATGATCGGGTAAAGATTGTCCGGGAGTACTATCACCTCCTCGAACACGTTGCACAAGTAATAGATCTCCAGAAAACTCGACCAAGTACTTTTGAATCCATTCCTCAGTTCCGGATGGGGCAGCAGCAATTGCGGTAGCTGAAGGGCCTTTATCACCGTTGAGGTCACAAACATATACAACTCCAGTGAAATCCACGACATAGTATTTACCTCTATAGAAAACAACATCGTCAAAGTTCACGGGCAAACCATTGGGAACTCCTTGTCTGGGAATATGAACTCTAGTCCAGACTTTGTCTCCCAGTTTAGAGACGGCAAGTTCACTATTTTCTCCATAAATTACCATAACCGATATGCCACCGTTATGTGAAGACATCGGATTTGCAGACAAAGCAGCCTTATCAATGAACTTGTCAAAGGCTTCTTCAGGCCAAAATATATCGCTATACACATACGGGGTGGGAAGTGCTAGCATGGGAGGAAGCGGAATCTGTTGCCTCCAGAAAAGATGTAGCAGATTGATGTTTAGATCAACGCCTAGAGTTAGCAACCATCCGTGACCTGGTCCCAAGCATTTTCTACCTGAAACTTCTGGCAACTCAAACTCGTATGTTTTACCACTTGATAGGTTAAATAAACGTCCTGGTTTGATATCTTCGCTCCTCTTTTTCATTATTTGGGAAGAAGTAACCTTATCGTTAACATTGTCTAAAAGAATAAGACATGGTAATCCTGAAGGTAATAGCAGCTTGTCTTTTCCAGAAATTAACGATTCCGTTGATTGAAACCATGCCTTGCATGAAGCTGAAAGCCGAATAAGATCCTCCATGAAAGTTAATTTTTGCGCTATTAGCACCAAAAGGTCTCTAGGAAGATTACCCCAATCAGCCATCTATGCCAATAAGCTGTCATAGCAAAAATTGAAAATTTGCGTTTAGCCAATATGTGGAAACATTCCCAATATTCATCCATTGTTTCACAAATTATACATAAGAATTAGGGTATATTTGGCTACACCAATTCAATGGCTTCCATTGTTTGGATACACAATTAAAATTTTGAATTAAAATTAAATTGTAAATCTAAATGCATCAATTCCATAAAATTAATTCTATACTAAAATCTAATAATTTGAATTCAAAATTATAATCCATTTTCATATTTATTAATTTATCAATTTTGACAATGTACTAAGTTTTGGGGAAAAATATTAAAAGTATACAAATAATTTGGACAAAATGTTACCAATTTCGTTAAATTTTCATCCAAATTCGTTAACGGAATTATGATGGATCTTTAAAGGTTTCTTTCATAAATTTTCAAAATAAAGGGTATCCCCATTAGAAGTAACATTCAATTGCCTTCAACCAAGCTCCTCAACCTATTTTGAGCATCGTGCATGTCAGAAGATGCCCGAAATAGGTTGAGGAGCTTGCTTGAAGGCAATTGAATGTTAAATCTAATGGGGATGCCCTTGACTTTGAAAATTTATGAAAGAAACCTTTAACGATGCATGTCATCGATCAGTCCGTTAACAAATTTGGATAAAAATTTAACAAAATTAGTAACATTTTGTCCAAATTATTTATACACTTTTAATAATTTCCCTCAAAACTAAGTTCGAGATTATTTTAGGTTACCGCAAATAGTAAGGCTGTTAAAAAAGTAGTTTGCTTGAATTCCACCAATATTCTTGAAAGAAAATTCGGGTTTTGACTTTGCAATTGATGTAGAATTAGATGCAGCCTATACTAACTTTGACTATAATATATATATATATATATATATATATATTGAATCTGAACTATACAAAACAAGGAAAGGCAAACAATTTCAACAGGTTCACATCAGCCATCTATGCCAAAACAATTTCAAAACTAAGTTCGAGATTATTTTAGGTTACCGCAAATAGCACGGCAAAAATTGAAAATTTGGGTTTCGCCAATACGTGGAAACATTCCTAATATTATAGGGTGAGACTTGTTTAATCAATTTAATCAATTTAACCAAAACAAGTCAAGAATAAAACTTGCTTTTTTGGAACGATTTCTCTTTCTATTTTACCCAAAAACAGAAAAAAGAAGGACAAACAGATGTTAGATGCATATTATGAACGACTATATTGGCAAAGGAATACCTCAAAGTTGCAAGGGACTCGCCGATGTAAAGTCAACAACCGAATTGTTTCAGTGACAAATGTGGAGGCGACTTAGGGTTTTAGAACCCTATTTATATTATAGGGTGAGACTTGAGAGACTTGGGTAGTAAGTTACTAAGTTTAGAATTCCTTACAACAATAAGAATCCACTACGGTTTAGAGTTTCCTAAAAATATGACTTCTGTCCCGTGTTGTCTTTTTTACATATGCCTTGTTGGCAGTAGTCTTTGACCCGGGTCCAATTCGGGTCGGTTATATTCTCTAGCTATCTCAAGTGGCGCCAAAATCACTAGGGGTTTTCCGAAACACAAGATCAAAATGGACATTATTATTTATTAAGCTAATTTTAAAAATATAAATAAAATAATCTCGTAACTATTACGAGAATTTGATAAATACTTCTATTTATTAAGAGACACCATAATCGAGAAACATGTATGTACCTACCAATGGACGGAGAACTTGTTCCAGATATATTGTCTAAATATCAATCGTAGAATAATCAAATAATAATTTGATCCATTGGCTTGTACATGTTTTAAAGTTAGGTCTTACAGTTTTGAATTCTATTTATTTCGTCTTGTATTTTTATTTTCTTATCAGTTTCCCCCTCCTACCATTATCATTACAAATGTCGTCCAATATTTTCTAAAATAACAAAAATACCCTTACTCAGTCGAGAGACTAAAACTTTATTTAAAGTTAAAAAATAATATGATATTACTTTCTTAAATAATATAGTTTTACTCAGTAAAGACATTATAGAAGTAAATGAAAAAATGTTACTATAATAATAGATTTGTTAGTAAGTATCAAGATATTAAGCAAAAATATATAGCGTCTTTAGCTATTACTCATGAATAAGCTAGGAAAAGTGGGTTAAGAAAATGTGTCATAGTGTCAATAAAATGAAGAAAACGAAGAATCAATTAATGAATCTGTGCGTTTTGTTACAAAAGAAAGCAAAAATCTACAGTTTACTTCTTTGAATTTTCAGACTACTACAAGCAACCTTAAAAACTATCATACTGGTCCTAACTTATAAATATTACAAACAAACCACTGTTAGTAATCACAAATAACTAGGTTTAAAATATTCTACTCCTTCCCATAACTGGGTTCCAAACCTTTAACCTCTTTTGGTCTTAACTTGCTTGCTCCTCTTCATAGAACCCGAAGTAGTTACGTGTGAGAATCTCTCTATTCCCATCGATCCCCTGGCTATCAACTTTCTTTTTTTCTACCACAACTCTCCTTTAATTGAAAGAAATTATCACCAATCAACATCCTTTCAAGTAGTTTCATCCTAAATTAGATTCTCTCCTTGCTTAATAATTTGACATCGAAAGTGGATACGAAGTAAGAAATGAGAGACGTTCGAGAAAGAAGTCCGACTAATCAGAAGCTAAAGAGATTTTATGTTTCTATTTTAGCAAAGCAAGGTGAATGGGTTTTTTGGTGGTGATGATGATGGCGGTTACGGCCCGTAGGGATGATGGTGTTAGAGGCGTGGTGGTAGCGGTGATTTTAATTTGGAGATGACAGTGGTGGATTAGATGAAATACATCGTTGTGAGATTTTCTAATCATCAAATTTTTAAATATCCATATGAGTTTCAGATTCAATTTGAAATTTTGAAAATTCAAAAAAAAATTGAATTTGAGTTTGTAAAAAGTGAAATTTAAGGTTGTGGTGGTGGTGTGTCTATCATTTATGGGTTTTCCAAATGGATTACTTCGAAGGAAGGAGTAAGGAATTAGAAAAGGAAATAAAAATAAATCAAAAAAATTAAATTTTAGACTAATGGTAAAATTTGAGGTGGTAGTGGTGGTGGTGGTAAGTCTATGAATGATGGAGTTGATGAAAGAAAGTGAGGACTAAAAAATAAATTTTATTTTTTATTTTTTTAGAGTAATGCATTTTTTAACTTTGAAGTTAAATATCAGACAGAGTATAACTAATTTTGGATTATTTAAATAATTTTTTTTAATTAAAAAATATTTTAAATATTAAATGGCAAACTAAATGATGAAATTATAACAAAGTGAAATACTAAATGGTTAATTATATAATAAAGTTATAACTAAATCTCATTTTCCACCCCAAGCAAAATGACCAAAATAATATTCACGTGACATGCACATATCATTTTCCGTACGTTACTATTTTTAACACACATAGACGGGATGGAGTAAAGTGGAACAAATAGAAAAATAAGCTAGGCATGAAAGTGAGAAACTTCGTAGGTTGGGGTCAAATGTGAGATTTAGTGTGTAATTTTGGGAGCTAATCATATGTTTGCCCCATCAAAATTAGTCCAAAATACGCATTGTGCCCTAAGGTATCCACCAAATCCACTTTGGCCATCAACGTATTCTTGCAGCATTTCTATATTTCATATCAAATTTGGCAATTGTAATATAACGTGTGATAATCGTAGTGATAAAAATGGTAGCGAGTAATGTTTAAGATCGATAATTTGCTCTAATCAAACCATAAATCTTATCAATGGTGCCAAGGAGAAATTTGTTGGAGTTTAAGCTAGGGACGATGAAGACAGATTGAATCATGACTTGCCTCATCATTGTCACATACACCTGTGATGAGTTCAAATATGAGTTTTGAAATTCATTGTGTATGCATATTCATTGTGTTTGTTGCTTGGTCATTTAACATTGGCAGCTTTGACAGCTTTAATTTTTTGTGGGTTCTTATTTAATGGCGGCTTTGACACCTGAATGCGATCCTCTTCTAGTGTTTTATTTCTCTCTGATATGATTCTGCAGTATTTTTATTTATTTTTCTATATAAAAATTCGAACACAAGATTTATACACTCTTGAGTTTTATCTCATTTAAAATTTAAAAATAAGATGTCATTGTTTGAGAAGAAGCATAGAAAGCATTGTCGGAGAATAAGAAAATGAAGTTTCTTTTTGGGTAATAAAAACATAGAAAACATTGTTAAAAATGACCAAAATGTGTTTCACGATAATGTGCACCTTAACGTCATATTAATTAGTAACCTTAGTAGTGTCTAGGGGGCAAACTAGAAAAAACTTATACAATGAGATATGAAAATTACAAAAAAGGTAGGTTGGGTGGTAAAGTGAGACTTTATAGATATTCTTGGTGAATTTTGTCTTTTAGAGTGTAAGTATATTCGTTGGGATTGTGAGTTTGATTTCTATAACACAATATATTATTTTCCAAAGAGTCATAAATTCCAGAAACGACATAAGCAAAGTCTCCAACAACAATGTGCTTATCTAAGAAAGCACGTTTGAATTGTTTTCAATTCCAATACTGATAAAAGTGAATGAATTCATGTTTGGTATTAAAAAAAATTTTAAATAACTAATAAAAAAGATAAATGTGTAGGATAAGTTGCAATATAATGGCTAAAAACTTACATTATAAATGAGCAAAAAACAAAATATCGAAAAACCTAAACACACAACAACACAATTTATAAGTCTCAAAAACTTTAAATATTAAAACACAAAAAGAATCTAATAATTAAAAGTAAACAAAAAAGTTAAGAAACTGACAAATCACTTTTAAAAATCATTAACATAATGTGCGTTAACCACGTGCAACGCACGTGAGCATTACTAGTTATCATCTAAAAGGTAGTCTTACCAATTATTTTGTTCTTGACCCAACTCATCATGCTTGGAACTTCAATTTTGAGCATTTCTTAAATTCCGTTTTTTTTTCACGAAAAATGATCTCCTCAAATATGATGCTCGCACTACCCTGGAATACCTCATCAATGAGAAGAAAGAGGCAGAGAAGAGATTGAAAAGGCCGGAGGAGGCCGAGGGAAAAGAAGATGAACAAGTTGCCAAACGAGCCCGAGGGCTCGATGGGGAGAGCTCTACCCCGTAGCAATCAAAGCAAGCCAAGGAGGTTGGCCCGCGTTAGGAAGAAGGAACATCGAGCGCCGAGATCAAGAAAACTGAGATCGACAGCCTCGATGTACGAGACCATCCAGTCTTACAGCTTATGGAAGATGTAGAGGAAGTTATCATAAACTTCAACTACCCTGACCAAAAAATCAAGGTGGGAATGGAAATAGCGGGCGACGAGAGAAGAGCTATCATCGAGTTCTTAAGAAACAACACGGACGTCTTCGCATGGCAAGCCGAGGATATGGAAGGCATTGCCGAGGAAGTAGCGGTTCACCGATTAAGCATCGATCCAGCATTTGTACCCATTCAGCAAAAGCCGAGGTATTTCTCTCCTGAAAAACAAGATGCAATTAAGGAGGAAATAGCCAAACTGCTTCGAGCCGAGATCATAAGAGAAATCCACTACCCCACGTGGATCGCAAATGTTGTGATGGTCAAGAAGAACAATGGAAAGAGGAGGATGTGCGTTGATTTTACCAACCTGAATGAAGCAAGCCCAAAAGACTGGTACCCACTGCCGAGGATAGATCAGTTGGTCGATTCTATCTCGGGCTACAAAATTTTAAGCTTCGTGGACGCCTACTCGTGGTACCACCAAATCGATGTGGAAAGAGGATCAAGGGAATACTTTCCGAGCGGCAGTGCACTCTATCGCTACAACATGATGCCGCTCGCCTAAAAATGCAGGGCCACTTACCGAATGGTAAACAAAGTTTTCGGGGACCGCTAGGAGAAATGTGGAGGCCTACATAGACGATATGGTGATTAAGACGAAGGAAACGGGCCACATAGACGACCTCGAGAAACCTTTGCAAACCTCGAAAGAATAAAATGAAGCTCAATCCCGCTAAATGTGCCTTCTGGCGAACGGCGGGAAGTTTTGGGGTACATGGTAAACGAGCGTGGCATTGAGGCAAATCCCGAAAAAATAAAAGCATTAGCCGAGATGAAGGTCCCAATATGCATCAAACAAGTGCAACAGCTGAATGGGAGAATAGTGGCCCTGGGAAGATTCATCTCGAAATCAGCCGAAAAAAGCCTCCCTTCTTCAAAATCTTAAAAGGAGCGAAGAAAGTTCACATGGGACAGAGTGCGACCTCGCCTTTGCCGAGCTCAAAAATACCTCTAGCTTACCCTTGCTCACCGCCCCACACCGGAGAAAGACTCTACGTCTATCTCTGGTCACGACACGCCCATAGCATCTCCCAAGAGAGGAAGGAGGACTTCGTAAAACCCATCTACTATGTGTCCCATGCACCGACCGAGGTAGAGACGAGGTACATGCAGATCGAGAAGGTGATTCTCGCTAATGATAACGAGAAAACCGAAGCCGTATTTCAAAGCCCATGAAATCGGGTATATACCGACTTACCTCTTGCGAAGAATACTGCACGGGCCTGACGTTGTTGGAAGAATGATGAAGTGGGCCATCGAATTGACGGAATATGCAATTGTTTATCTTTCAAGAAAACCATTAGAGCTCAAATCTTGGCTGATTTCATTGCCGAAACCTCTTTCACCTCGGCAGAAGGAAAGAGCGATGCACCGGATCAAGGACCCTCCACCAGCGAACAAGTGCCCAGGCAAGAGTGGCCTCGCAAAACGCGACCATCTCAGCCCTGGACATTGTTCGTGGACGGATCGCCTAGCAAAATGGCAACGGGCATCCTCCTCGTAACACCGGGAACGGAGATCAAGAAAGCCCTTAAACCGAATTTCCCAACAAACAACGCCCGAGTACGAAGCATTGATAGCGGTGCCGAACTAGCCGCCGAGATAGAGCTACTCAAATCTTAATCTTCACGACTCCCAGTGAAGCGATTTCGGGAGTATGGGGTAAACCACCCAACCTCGACAAATACCGAGAGCTAGCCGTGGGTGTCCTCGCCCAATTCGAATATTGGGAACTGAACAAATAGGAAGGGCCGAAACACAAAGGCAGACCACCTCTCCAAAATGGCCACCAGTGAGCTCGGCGAGCTCCCCCCAGAAATATGGATTGAAATCCTTGATACCCCGTCCATTGATAAAGAAAAGATAATGATGCTGGAACAAGCTACGGAGTGTTGGATCGATGACATCAAAAAGTACATCGACTGTGGGACATTACCCAAATGACAAAGAGCAAGGATGGGCAATGGCAAGAAGGTCGGCCGATACACTTTAATCGGGGACGCACTATACATGCGATCTTTCACTAAGTCTCTCCTAAGGTGTGTCCGACCAGAAATCACACAAGGATTACTAGCCGAGGTACACGGAGGGGTATGTGGAAGCCATCCAGGCTCGAACTTTGGCCGACGTAGGTCATTTTCCATGGATACTACTGGCCGACGTTGAGAAAGGATGCCGAGGCATATGCCCGAAAATGCGACAAATGTCAAAGGTTCGCTAACATTCCAAGATTGCCCTCGGCACCTCAAACCCCGGTAATCGCAGCATGGCCTTTCGAAATGTGGGGACTTGACCTAATCGGGCCATTCCCTCTCGCCAAAGGCAAGAACAAGTTTGTGATAGTTGCGGTGGACTACTTCACAAAATGGATCGAGGCCAGACCCCTAGCAAGCATCACTGAACAAAGGGCCATCGACTTCATTCGAGACAATGTCCTCTGCAGATATGGATTACCGAGGGCCATTGTGTCGACCACGGCACACGCTTTTCAAACGATTCACGGCAAGTTGCGAGGAGAGAGGAATTCGCCATTGAAGTCTTCTAGCACACCCCCAAGGGAACGCTGCGAGGCCGGAAACAAACAAATACTTCATGCCTTGAAAAGAAGGTTAGATGACAAGAAAGGTGCTTGGCTCGAGGAGCTTCCGGCCGTCTTATGGGCAATCCGAACGTCTCGCCGAGGTTCAACCGAGGAAACACCCTTCTCCTTGACGTACGGAACTGAGGCCATGGCCCAGTCGAAATGGCTCTTCCCACTGCAAGAGTCATCCATTTCAACGAAGAGGCGAACACAGAATCAAGGACTCTAGACCTTGATTACCTTGAAGAAAGAAGGCTCGAAGCCAGAATGAAGGCCATCAACTACAAAAAGCTAGCCAAAGCCCATCATGACAAAAGATCGAATCTCGCACGTTTCTCCGGCGACTGTATTGAGGAAAATCGAGGTGATCGGAAACAAGCCGAAGAAACAAGCTTTCTCCCAACCGGGAAGGACCGCATAAAATCACGACAAAGATTCGAAAGCAGAACCTACAAAGCTCGCGAAACCAGATGGAACCCCACTAAAGAACCCCTGGCATTCAGACCACTTGAA
This sequence comes from Codonopsis lanceolata, assembly GCA_013146195.2. Lineage (NCBI taxonomy): Eukaryota > Viridiplantae > Streptophyta > Magnoliopsida > Asterales > Campanulaceae > Codonopsis > Codonopsis lanceolata. The sequence goes on from CM028380.1 coordinate 1,629,856, forward strand.
AATGTATTATCAATGATCTGTTATCTTGTTATAAAAGAAAAAATGTCAGTGAAAAACTTCTCTTTAAACCATGTATTCAAGACCGCTTTGTCTTGCCATTTCATAAAACCTCCTCGCCTAGCCGAGGAGAGGCCAGGCTCTAATGCCTTCAAAAACCTCCTCGCCTAGCCGAGGAGAGGCCAGGCTCTAATGCCTTCAAAAACCTCCTCGCCTAGCCGAGGAGAGGCCAGGTTCTAATGCCTTCAAAAAACCTCCTCGCCTAGCCGAGGAGAGGCCAGGCCCCAATACCTCGAATATAATACTTGCATCAAACAGAAAAACAGCAAAAATAAAGAACGACAAAAGATGACAGGAACAGCAAACAAGAATAAATAAAAATGCTGAAAATACTTGCATTGTACACCAAGAGTAGAATTACAGACTGCCATCAAAAACCATTGTCTTAAAGTGTTTCTAAAAATGCCTATTCTAAGTCCCCTCCCCTTTCACGGGCCTCCTCCTCGCGAGCCGCCACTTGCTCAGAAATATATTGGCTCTCGACGCCTCATCCTGCTCGCCTCTTCGGCCCTCCAGCTCCGCCATCAGCTGGTCACCAACATAGTGCGCCTGTTGAGGGGAGGCATGCCTCGGCACCGTGAAGCAACGGTAGCTATCCTTTATATATGCATTCTCCTGAGCCAACAGGGCGAAAAGGTTGTTCGCCTCAGCAGGAGGAGGCAGCCACTCGGGAGCTTGAATTGCAGCATCGGCGTCCCTAATCTGGCTCAGCTCGGCATCATCAAAAGGCACGAGCGAGGAAACATCTCGGCATTTCAGACCGAAAGAAGCAAGGTTCTCCATCTTCACCACTTCCGGCATCGACACACCAATTGCCACCGCTGCTCGAAAAGCCTGAACCCGGCTGGTCTCCATATAATTTAGAGACTCTATCCCATAGGCCAGCGAGTCCCGATACCTTCGCAAGACCTCCTCCTCACTGGGCTTTGCAGCTAGCTCGGCCCTTAGATGGTCATTCTCGTTGAGCGCACCTTTCAACTTGGCCTCCAGCTCGGCCACCCTCCGATCCTTCTCACCAGCCTTATCCTTCAACATCTCCTCGCCACCAGTCTTCAAAGACTAAGGCGGGAGATCTCATCAGTTTTCAACTGCAAGTCCCCTTCCAAGGACTTCACTTTCTCGGCGGAAGAAGAGATCTTCCCCTTCGCCTTTTGCAGAGCCCGCTCCATGACCCTCGCCGATTCGGCAGCCTTGGCCAGCTTCGCATCGTAAGTCGCAAGACCGACGCCGAGCTGCAAAAACAAAAATAGAATAAGTAAATAAGCCGAAGCTAAAAGCAAAATTAAAGAAGCAAGGTCCCCCAAGATCAACCTACCTCGCTCAAAGCCAACGCACACATGTCGTTCAGCTGAAATTCCTTAGCCGGAAGCAACGTCACCATAGAATCACCGCACGCTTGAGCCATCGCCTTTGCCCATAACCCGTGAACGACTCTGGAATATTGTTGATCGTCTTGACGACATGACCAATAACATATATACTCGTTATCAGCCGCCTCATCGTTCGCTTGATTTGGGGACTGCGCCGAGGGCGGTGGAAGTTCGGCAGTAGTTGAAGGGAGCGAGGGCCGGTGCTGAGTTTTTTGTCGCTTGGCCTTCGGGGCTTCCGTGACTGGTTGCTTGCCCTTGGCCTTGGGAGCAGGGGCAGCAGAGGAAGGGGCCACTTTGGTAGGGTCCTCAATACACGACCGTGGGCAAGACTCCCACGTTTCTCAGAGCCGCCGAGGCCTTAAGCTCACCGCCCTCCTCCTCGGCTTTCTGGCCGCAAAGATCCCGCGACACAGCCATTTCTACAAAAAAACAGGAAGGTCGCATCAGTACCCAAAAGAGACGAATTCAACAAAAAACCGAAGGAAACATAAAAAAACATGAATAAACAAATTGACTCGTGTCCGAACACTCAAGCCTGCCTATACCCTCACACCTCTGACACACCGAGCCAAACACCCAACCTCGCAGTGGTCCAAATTCTCTGGCCGCATACTCAAAATTCGAGTACGCCCTTTGCACCCCCTCAACGCTGACAGCAGAGACCCAGAACCTCGATAGGAGGCCTTCATCCTCAACAATAGCCTTCCGGTTATATGACCGAACTTGCACCCCTTCATCATTGAGCAAAGGGGCCTCAATAGCGATCTTCGCGGCTTCGTCAGAGGCGTTCAAATTCTTCATCCTCGAAAGCCCGTGAGGTTTCCCTTTAGGAGCCTCGAAGTTCCACCCACGGCTCGACTCCATAATCAAAACCTTCTCGGACCACCTATGGTCCTTGTTTCCAAAACTTGCCAGGAGGGGGAATCCCCGAGGATGCCTAAGTGCCGTCAGCCGGTTCATGGAAATGCTGACCTTGTAATAATAGCAGAAGAGGTCCAAGGTGGGCTCGAAACCCATCGCTCGGGTACAGACAGCAAAACTCACCAATGCCCGGGTCAAATTGGGCGAGAGGTCCAGCGGCACCGAGCTCGTATGGGTCAAAAACTCGCAAATAAAAGGATCGAGAGGCAAACGCAGCCCCGAGGATTCAAAAAGACTGGAATAAAAGCCAATATGGGAAGTATTATCATCATCTAGGTTCGAGAATTAAAATTGAATCTTCTTTTACAAAATAATCATTGAGCCAATCATCCTTTAAATTCTACTCTTAATTTTCTTTTCTTTACGCGTGATTCTTATTGATTAAGTTTCTTGGTTTTGCTTGCTTTGTTAATCACTATTTAATTGCTTAGTTCTTTTAGAACTTGGAGGAATTGAAAGTGAGGGAGAGTAGGTAAACACGAGAGGAGTGACATTAATTTAGTGATACACGTAAGGGAGTGAGTGAGGTGATTTTGCTAATAAAATTTCTTGCAGGTACACGATGTATAAAATAAGTCAGAATGATATTCCTACCTTTAATATGAGACTTTATATGGAAGGTTTTGTGAGAGATTTGCATAAAACTATGAGGGAGCAAAAGGAAGATTTAATGGAGGAGATTGGGAAAATTCGTAGTGAAAGAAAGAAAAGAATAAGAGAGGGAGGTAATGAACCTAATGATGTGCCAAGACGTAGAATAGATGAAAATTTTAATTTTGAGAAATATTGGGAGGATCTTCGGTTGCAAACTAAGAACTCAAGACTAAAAGAAGTGGAGGTAAATAAGGGTGACAAAAATTCTTCTAAACCTTTTCCAATAGGTGATGAGAGAGAAAACAATATGGTAGTTAGGAGGATGTTAGAAGTGAGAGTTCCAACTGTTGAAGAGATTGAAAAGGAGAAAATTTTCTTTACTAAGTGCAAGGTGCAAGAACAAATTTGTGGGCTGATCATTGATGGAAATAGTTGTACTAATATTGCTAGTGTGACCATGGTTGAGAAATTAGGGTTACCTACAACCAAGCATCCTAAACCCTACAAGTTGCAATGCTTGAATGAAGGAGGTATGTTGAAGGTGAACAAGAAGGTTCTTGTGAAGTTCAAGATTAGAAGATATGAAGATGAGGTGATGTGTGACGTGGTTCCAATACGATAAACTCATTTATTGCTAAGGCGACCTTGGCAAGTTGAGAGGAGTGTTAATTATGATGGCAACACAAAAAGACATTCATTTTTACATGATCAAATAACCATTAAGCTTGTACCATTGACTCCAACACAAGCTTATGAGAATTTTATGATGATAAACTCAATAGCTAGTGAAGAGAGAAAGGCTAGTGAGGAAAAGAAAATAGAGAAGCCTTTAAAAAAGGAGAGATTGAGAGAAAATAAAGAGAGTTTGGCTAGAGAGCAAAGTGAGGAGAGTGAGATATCCAAGAAAAAGGAGAGCTCAAGTGAAAACAATGAGAGTTTGGCTAGAGATAAAAGTGAGTTTTGTGTGATAGCCAAGAAAAAGGAGAGCTTGAGTGAAAACAAGAGTGAGAGGCCGGTTTTAGAGACTAGTGAAAAGATGTGAGATAACCGGGCAAAAGGAGAGGAAAATTAGTGTGTGCTCTCAAAAGAAAGAGTGTGAGAAAGAGAAAGAGAAAGAAAGTGAGGCAAATTTTGATACTTATCAAGTTAATGTTGTATTGCCAAAATCTATTGTTTCTTTTTCAGAAACTTTTCAAGAGGCACCACCAAAGGAAATTGTGAGATTGAAGATGGAATACCAACAAGGTAAGGAAATTGTTGTAGATCCTACATTTTATCAAAGGTATGATCTTAATCTTTCTTGGAAGAATAAGTTGTGTGGCGAATTGTTACATGTTAAGCACCATGACATTGATAATAAGGTCAATAGAGTTGTTGTTGAGTTTGGACAATTGACTAGATTTGTGGACACTTGTGTCATGGGTAAAATTGTTAAGCTACCTAAATTATTACATGTTAAGCACCAAGGATTTGATAAGAAATTCAGAATTGTTAAAAGTGCTACTTGTGATAATTTGATTAGTCTTTTGTATTCCTTATTCACGAGAGGAGTTGTTAGTTCAGTTGACATGCCAATGAAGTTCCAATTGCAAAGTTTAGTTAGTCACCATGGTTTAAATGATTGGATGAAATTTTGTAAAAGCATGGTTAATGAATCAAAATCGACATTGTATATTCCTAATCATATGTATGTAGATCCATTCATGGTGAATACGTTGGTTGATAATTTGTTAGGGTTGCATTGTTCATTAGCTGTTGAGAGGAAATCTTTTTATGCATTAGATGATAATACCAGAGTTCATCCTGTTATGATTTCTATGCATAATAGTATGAATGTAAATATGAATAGAGGATATCATAAATCGTACCATGAGATTGACCATATATGCCATGATGCCTTATTAGGTGTTGAATTGGAAGATGTGCATGGTGTGTCTAGACTTCGTTATTACATGAGTCCTACAATTGTGAAAGTGCATAATTTTTCAGTGATTAATTATCTTGGTGCATGTCACAAAGTAGATGTTGATTTCCATGTCGCATTATTCTTTCATAAGATTTATGGATTACATATGGATTCATGGAAAGAGACAACTCGTGTTAAGCATGTTAAACCTTGGAAAGGTGATGAAATTCATATTTTTGATGATTTTAAACATGTTTTAACACATGATCTGATTTTTGAGCATAAAGGATGTTTATCCTTGAGATTACACTCTGGTTGTAATTTCTTATCGTTGCATGATTCATTATTGATAAATATGGATATGCAAAAGATGAAAGTTGCTAGGTTGAACTTTAAACTTGGTGAAATCAATTGTTTGTTTCAAATAGAGGAATTAAGTAAATTGATGAGCGAAAGATTTGATTATGGTAGTATCTTGTTCATTTTATTGATTTTCATGATTTATGGTATATGCTTTGGATTGCATAAAGTTGCGATGTTGAGCATGGTTGTGCTAAAAAGAGGATTTACTAGGTTAATGTTTAAACCTGGTGATTGTGGTTTTATAAAGGATTTTCATGAGGGAACATCGAGTTGTGATAACTTGATGAGTGAGATTATAAACATTGAAGGATTTACTTGTCATGACGGATTTGGATACATGAGTTGGTATGACATATTGCATATTATCTTATTATACTTATTAATATCTTTCATTGACATTCCTTATGATGATCTCGTTGCGTTTAATCTTGCATATGTGATGTTGTCATTCATGGAAAGTCACCGAGTGATGCAAGTGAGATATTTTAGATTTGTATTTGAACCCGGTGATAGGGTTTGGATGTGTTTAATGGTGGGACACGTTCCTACACCAAGAGATGTTTGTACTAAATTGTTACATAACCCATTGTGTGCTAACAATGTTGTTCATGTGGTAGTGCACAGTTTTGTTGTGTTTCTTCTACAGTTAAAGGAGGAAATCTTGATGGAGTACCAAAGTGCATCGATAGAAAGTCAAGCGAGAATGGTCTTTGATCCCGGTGATTGGAGATACATGAACTTGCATGGAATGGTTTGCAAACATGGAGAGTTTGAGCAAATCGACGACATGAAATCATATGATAAGCATAATTTTAGAGACTATATCTTGGTTACTAAATCATGTCTATGTGATGTAGGTCTTGATTTGAGGACAAATCCTTTTCAAGAGAGAGGGAATGATATGATTCTGACCACCAACCAAGAACCAAGATTGTCACAAACAAGGGAGAGGCATTGGAAGCATGTAGATCAAGGTTCGAGGGTTCATATGAGCATGGATCGAGGTTCAAGGGTTCGAAAATGCATAGAGTATGATTGGAAGATTCAAGAGTTCTATACAAACTTAATTCGTGGATTTATTGGAGATTCAGGCTATTACAATGGCTACTCTACAAATTCAAACATGCGTTGTGAAGCCTTAGATTTCATGGAAGATGACTTGAAGACTCAAGAAATGTTCGTTTATGTCATACAATGACTTTGGAAGCTTTTAACGCCTAAAGGAAGACTTTAGGGGGCCAAAATGCAACTTTGAAAATTAGGCCTTTACAAAAAACGAGATTTGTAGATTTTCCTTATTTTGGAGGATTTATGTTTCCTAAATAGATTAGGTAAGTTGAGTAGTTTCCTAAGTGGATTTTAGGTAGTTTCCTAAGTTGATTCTACTTAGACTTTTCCTTTTACTTTTAGGTTTAGGATTCACAACCCCTATAAATAATGGTTGTGGCTTATTGTTTTGAGACAACTTTCTGATTATTGATTAATATAGTTTTTGAGCGTTTTTCAAAACCTCCTTGTTCTTCATTGAACTTGTGATTATTTGGTGAGAGGCTAAGTAATCGAAACCTGAACTTATCAATAGGATATTCATCCCTATTGTGGCGTTCTTCATTATACCAAGGTTCGTGTTCATCTCGTAATTGGATCGCTGAGTACCTCGTTCAATAACGGATCGTAGCATTGGGTCAAGGTGTCACAATCCATCAATTCATTGACGTTCTTCGCTTGCCATGCTGCGTGCTCTTTGATTCCTCCATCGCGAGTACTCGTCTAGGAATCATATCAACTCCTAACCGACAAGGGTATTCGAATTACCCTGTTCCAGTAATCTATCAGTTCCATGGAGGAACTGCTAGAAGAAGACGAAGAAGAAAAAATGGGAAAAGGGATCCTACGAGACATACTCTAGAAAACAAAGGAAAGGAAAGAAAAACCGTACCAAATAAAGTCAAGACGGGAAGACCGCCGGAGAAATCTACAGGAAAGTGGAAAATACACCTGAAAAAAGCCAAAAGACGCAGGAAAAGTTAAAACCCAAAACAGAGGAACAACCCTAAACTTAGTAACAGGCCGGAAAAACACAAAAGTCACCGTGGAAACCACCCAAAGAAGAGGGAAACGTGGAAAAAGGAAGAAAAACACTTACGGGCTTCAAGTAGACAAGGACGTAACGGGATGGGAACAGCCGGAATGCCGCCGGAAATCACCTAAAACAGTGAGAAGAATCTGGTAAAGAGAGACAATGAAAGCGGTAAAAATGAAAAGAAAGATAAGAAATCTCTTATACCCCACCTGCAACGACATCGTTTTGAGGCGGAGCCCCAGAAATCCATCGGGTCGACCCGCGTGTTTCTTTTCCTGAACCAAACACAAAGCGCCACCGCATCACTAATTTCTCTGGATTCGGGAAGGAAAAAAGCGGCATTAAAAGCATTTCAAAATTCAAAAAGCCGCCCAAAACGAAAACCAAGGAACCGCCAAAACCTGCATTCAATGATTTGACAGCCTAAAAGGACGAAACGTCCTTATTGGACGTATATACAACAAACGCCCCATAAACTTCCAGCAATCTCATCAAAAAACTCGGCATCAGCCCTTACTTGAATCCCATAGTCGTCCTCGGCCAAAAGCACGACGCCGACCTCTCACCACCAAGCAACGAGAATATTTCTCGGCCTTCTCGGCGTCGAGCAGCCAAAAAGTAGGGGGCCATTGAAAGGATTAAATCGAGGAAGTGATCCTCGGCACGATAAGACCGAGGAGGTTCTCCTCGGCATGATAAGGGGTCCCACCTGGAAAACCTCTAACAGCGAGGTCAGAACCATAAATTCCCGAGATAAAACGCAGAGTTTGATTATTTGCCGAGGAATAGACAAACTGACAACTTCCAACAGCTTCGGCCTTGGCTGGCCAGATTGACCTTTGATGCCCTCGGCCTCGCCACCAAATCAGCCTCTAGTATCCTCCGCCTCGACTTTAGCTCAATCATCATCCGGCCTGACAAATTGCTTCCCTAGGCCCGAGAAAACCGCTGCACGCAAACACCAACTCTCTGACAAATGCACAGTTCACTTATTTCTGACAAAAACCCTCAACGCATTTAATGATTGCCGCTTTATGCCCCCAGTCACCAGCCGCCACGTCAACATAAACTTCATGTATAAATAAGGAGTGCACATTTAATGTGAAGGTAAGTAATTTCAGAGATATCACAACTCTCTTATCACAACCCCTTATAAAACACTTATCACGACATATTTATTACCATCTTTCCACCGGAAACCTTACTCTCACACCAGAGGGTTCTAGTCGGGCCGCCCCGACTCCTTAACGGTGTTTGTTGTTTAATTTGTGCAGGTTAAGCAAGAAGGACGAACCAGCGACTTCCACCTCATTCTTACTCACACGTGGACGACAAGACAAGGTCACCACAAAAAACGCGTGATCAATTGTCAAAAATATTGTTAATAGCATATTTATCATCTAAAAGACAAAAATTTAGGAAAAAAACTCTTACTGGTATTTTATTTTTTGACCCGAATCATCGTGCGTAAGTGGGTTGAGCTGTAAAAGAGTATGAATCTGTCAACTGACCCCTCTATAGTTTGGTGATGAAATGACATTTTTTCCTTATTATTATTATTGTTGTTATTATTATTATTATTATTATTATTATTATTATTATTATTATTATTATTATTATATAAAAAGGTCAAGTGACCCATCTATAGTTTATATACATAAGAAAACTTTGCGTTTATACCTTTACTGTTCACATTACATTGTGAGTAAATTGGGGTCAAATTCAAAATAACTTCCTCAACTATCAATTAAAATAATTTACCCCTCACCTATTGATTTATATTGAATTGAACCCATTATTCTGGAATTACCGTTTAAGTTGGCGAGAAATACCCACGTGAAACTCACATATGTAGGTGATATAGCAAAATCATAGCTTGGGTCGTCCGTACGATGAGTTGGATATCTGGGCTTAAATCTGCTTCCTTCCACCTAGTTAAGAACACATAAAACCTTAGTAGAAGTGCAAGGCTTGGCCTCGCGAAACCACTCCGGCGTGAGAGTAAGTATCAAGGGTGAATGTCAAGAGAGAATTTGACAGAGTTTCTAGGCTCAAGAAATAGTGTGTACCTTGTTTGCGGTTTATGGAGGGGTATTTATAGGCCCCCAATGTCATTAAATCCGTCTAGGATTCAGTTTCCTTAGATACCCAGTCAATTAAGGAGAGAATCCCTTGATTTTAGGCGTGATATGCGACTGGCCGCGTGAATGTAGGAACAGATAAGGCAAGTGTCCTGTTTGGATATGGAAACCTTTGACTTGTCTTGGAGGGCAAGTTTCCGGGGTTTCCTGCTTGATGCGTGCCCGGGCGAGCAAGGCTCTGCACGACCATAATAGATAGATTTGCAGATGATGTGTAATTCCCGGGCTTGGCCTGGGCAGTGGCCGGGGCTCACAGTTTGACGGGATGAGTCTGATTCATTGCCCGATGTGAGTGTGGTCCCGGACAAGGCCCTTGGTCGGACAGGCAAAGCCGGTGCCCGACCAGGCTTTGATGGGGATTGCACTGTTCGTTGTTCGATACCTCGACCGCTTTGTTTGCCAAACTGGTGGGCCCCATAATAATTATACTTGTGACTGGCACGTGGTGGGCATTCGTGCCTTCCTCGTGACCCAGCTTAGGTCGGGCACATCAGTGGCCCCTAGCTCCTTGTCTGGCGAGTATTCATGCTCGGAGCGGGGAGCGTACATGTTGGGTGGTGTTGCTCTGACTAGGGCTTCAACACTTGTGAATTTTCTTTGAGAAAAACTGTAGACGGGTCGGATGAACTGGTGGAAGGCTCTAGAATCTTGGTGGGTGGTTGGAGCGTGTTGAGGAAGCTTGCCCTTTGGTGAGTACCGGGGAGAGTAGGCTAAAAGGGCACGTGAGCTGTCAAAAGCTGAGGTGATTGGATGGGGGTGCGGACCACGAAGCGACGCATTTAATGCGACGAGTTTTTGATGACGTGACCCGTCCTTCCAGACGCCGTTTCGGCCTCCTCCTTTTCCCCCAAAAACGTAAAACCTGGCCTATAAAAGGACCCTCCTCTCTCCTTCCAACCTTTTTACTGTTTCTTGATTTTCTAGAGAGAGAAATCTCTGGTGAGTTCTTGTTGTTGTTGCCCTGAACGTGCCCAGACTCCGGTGATCTTGCACTCTGATTTCCACCGTTCATTTGTTTCTGGCGTTTCAAGGTTTGCCTTGGCTTTGTCTTACCCCCTGATTGCTTACAGAAGACGCATCAAACAAGGAGTAACGGTAAGTTTCTGACCCTCTTCTTCCAGCTTTGTTCGTGGTCTTTCTGGGTTTAATGCGGGTTTTCTGGTTTTTTTTCCCTTCATCTTTATACGCTTCTGGGTAGGAGGGTAGGATTAAGAACGACCCTTTAGGTAGATATCGAGGAAAGGATCATGCGGTCTTGCTCGCTAGGCGGGCATAGCCCCTTTGGTGTACCTAGACTTAGGAATTTTCCCCATTTTGCTTTATCGGTTATCCGGGCAGAAAAATGATTTTCCTTCCTCGATCTCCTTTGTAGATGTCTGATGTTTCAGAAAATGACCGTGAGGCCTTCAATTACGATGGAAAGAATGACTCTTTGAGTAGCGAGAAGACTCCTCCTGCTGACTATGAATCGGATGAGGGAGAGAGATCCGTGGCTGGGCCGACTGTCCCTGGGTGCGTGGCCCCTCCAGTAGTTGACCTAGTTGATTCCTCCAGTGGGCAGGACTCTGGAGAGGAGAATGTCACTGGTGGCTATGCTGACGGCAGGTGTGAGGTTCCTTTAATACCGCCCGCTGCCTTGTTAGGGGTGCGCATACGCAGGATGCGGGACACCACTGCTCTCGTTCCACCCTCCCTTGTTTAGGGGAAGACGAAAACAAAAGTGCGAGAGGAGTGCTGTCTATGGTAGCGCGTTGGAATGCGCCTCGGTTGCCTTTAGTCGATTTAATTGAAAAAATAGCCTTATGGCCCATTTCAGATCACTATGGGAGCTTTGGGTTTTCCATATCAAGTTATCCCTTTTTTAGGGGATACCAGGATATAGGAATACATCACCCTTCCATTCTCATCTTCCCTTTTTTAGGGGAAGGCGGAAAAGTGCAAAGAAGGAGTGTTGCGAGGCCCCACTGGATCCAAAAAGTTTTAGAGTTGCCATCTTTATTTTAAGGCAAAATAAAGCAAAACCAAAAAAAGAAAAATAAACCAGAGAAAAAGATAACGGGTTCAGAGGCTAAGTTACGAGTTGGGAAGGTGCTAGGCACCCAACTCGCCCTTTCGGTCTCAAAAGTGGTTTTTGGCTGAAGTATGCTTATTGTTATATTTATTTATCAAATAAATAAAGAATTAAAAGACATGAAATTAAAACAGAAACATCTGTGACTACATTATTTACGGACTTGCAGCCATTTTCTTACAATTATTACAAATGTATTTAAGAATATTTGGCCATTATAACGACTCTTTTACATAATATTTCCTATACTAATCCAGGCAGCACAACAACTTATATTGACTACATTGTGTCGGATTTAAATAATAACTTTAAATAATAAATGGCTGGAAAAGTAAATAAATAAATAAAATAACGCCCTTAACGGCTTTACCTTTTAGAGCGGTAGTGTGCTCGCTCTGTCCATTAGGGAGAGGGAGTCTTTTTTGTTGTTTGTTGTGTGGTTGTTGTTTTGATTTGGGCAGAGTAACTGCTTATTTTGGTGACTTTTGGCTTGTCTACTCGGGCAGAGTGACAGCTTATTTCGGTAGGTTTTGGCCTTTTTGGTTGGGCGGAATAACGGCTTAGTTTTTTGGTTTTTCAGCTCATTACTCGGGCAGAGTAATGGCTTACTTTGGGATTTTTGGGCCAGGGAAGTGAGGTGGATACCTAACTACTAGGCTAGGGATCACTTATAACCGGTGGATATTTATTTTGGCGGAGTTTGGACGGGGTTTGGAGACTTTATTGGGCTTCACTCACCTATCTCACACCTCTCGCTAATCTCTCGGCGTCGAAGGAACGCAGAGAGAGAGACAGAGCTTTGTTGGGAATTTTCTGAACGATTTGTGAACACTGAATGAGGGAGCCTAGCTCTCTTATTTATAGGTGGGAGTGAGGAGTCATCCGGTATTTCTTCATTTCCTTCAGCCGCTGCCTTCGATTGTACACCGAGCTTCCCCGAGTGCACAATGCGTTAAGTGAGAGAGCCATTGTAGCAGATCTGGCACGACATTATGCTCTCCTTGGCGCAGCGCCAAACCTTCTTTTAGGCCGCGCCAAGCCCACTATTCAGGTTTGATTTTTGGCACTTTCACCCCTCGCAATTTACTGTTTTGCGCATCCTGCTTTGTCTTTCATATTTTTAACTCCTGTAACTTGACATTTGTTAAGTTTGAACAGTTCTTGATATCACATGTCGAGTCACATACTGTGGGTACGAATTGGGTGTCTACAAGCGAGGCCCTGAATGGCGGCGGGTAGCCCACGCCGAAGATCAGGTCGAGCAAGTAAGGGCCGAGCAAGGAGAGGCGGCTGCAGAGGCCTCAGAGACTGACGAGGCAATAACATGCCCCTTGCCCAACGCCTAAAGAAGACAAGCCGCACTCAAGTGGAAGCCACACTTGAGGGTGAAGCAGATGATCGTGATAACATTCCCCTTGCTCGCTGCTACAAAATGGTCGGCTGCTCTCAAGTGGAGGTCACACTTGATAAAATTGTTGATGAAGATGAGGAGCCCGACTGTCATGTGAATACAGATGAGAGCCGAGATATCTTTGCTCACCGGGCTATTCGATACGGATAAGGTGACTGCCCGCTCACATCCTTGGCGTTGAACCCGCTTATTACCGAAAGCAAGCAAAATGGGCGTGCCAATGAGTAGAACTATCTTGCGAGCAGGGGAACGAGCTCCTATTTTATGCTGACTTCTTCCGGGTTGGACTGCGCCTCCCGCTGGAGCCTTTCTTAGTAGACTTTCTGCACGAGACCAAAGTCGTGCCCTGTGACTTGATGCTAAATATTGTCCAGGGAATCACAGCCTTCACGATGGCGTGCCGTCTGCTGGGGTTCGAGCCAGACATGTACTTGCTGCGCAAGCTATTTATTTTTGCCTCGAGCACAGGCGGGAGGATTGGAGTGAGGTCCAACTCCAACTTTTTGAAATTTGGTCATGTGTCCCTCGGGAAAGTGGAGGCCTGGGATAGGAGGGTCCTATTTATTGAATCCCGTGTTGGATGGCCATTCGCGCCCACAGCAACCAGCGAAATAAAGATTCCCAAGGTCTCCAAGCAGGACTTCACTGGGAGATTGCCTTTGGTGGTGGCATCAAGGAAGGCGATGTTGGGGTCAGGGTCGGCCTAAGGGTGATGCAAGGAAGCCCTTGCTTTAGGCCTTAAAAAAAAAAATTACTACCTTTTTTTTAATATGTTAAGTGACTCATAGTTTTTCTCATTAGGTTACTTAATGAGAAATTAAGGTCATTGGATAATAAAAATTTAAAAGACATTAGGGTACTTAATGAGAAATTAAGGTCATTGGATAATAAAAATTTTAAAAACAGTTGTCTTAACCTTGAACATTCACTAAAATATAATGGCAATTCTGATATTGATGGATTAGATCAATTTACAAAACTATTTGTAAAAAAAATTATACAAATGAAAAATGATACAAAAATTGACATACTTAATTATATAATAAGGCTTGATTCTTTTCCAAATGTGTATATCTCTTATAGAATAATGTTAACGATTCTCGTAGCTGTTGCGGCAAAAAGAAGTTTTTTAAAACTAAAATTAATAAAATCTTATCTAAGATTAAGAATGTCTCAACAAAGATAAAGTGGACTAGCCTTATTTGATTGAAAAAGAATTATTAAATGAAATTGATTACAATAATTTAAAAATGATTTTGCATCCTAAAAAGCACAAAAGATGTTCTTTAAACCAAAAATGTAATAATTAAAAAATATATTATTTGATTTTAAAAGGCCTCACTTTAGAGTTTGCTTTAGGCCTTCATAAGTGTTGGGCCGGCCCTGGTTGGGGTTGTCGAAGAGAATGAGAAGCGCGTTGGCCAGCAATTTATGCTCGATTAGAAGGAGCTGGTGTGTAATCCGCGCAACTTGTGCCTGGCTGGAGTGATGCGGGCAGAAGTTCTCGGGGTGGAGCCCCTCATAATCCATGTTCCTGAGAAACCCCATCCGTACTAAGGTGATTCCACGGGCAGATGTTTAAACACGAATGTGTAGAATGCCAACGGCTAGGCCACCGTGCAACCGCCGGTTACCGGGGCGAAACGGTTGCTTCGAATATCTTTTACTTCGCTTTGATTAAGCTTTGTTTTTCAATAATGTTGACCGCGTCTTGTCTTGTTTCAGGGATGAAGAACTTGGCACTTCTGAAGATGAGGAAGAAGCAGGCTGATCAGCGGGCAGCCAATCTGAAGGCCAACGAGACCGTGGCCTTGCCCAAGGTGCCATTCTTTCCGCCGAAAAAACCCAGATAAGGCCTCCTGGCAGATCCCCAATCCGTCTAAGTAAGGTAACTGCGGTGCCCAATGTCGCCGCCTAACGCCGAAAGAGGCCGCCGTTGTGGGTATCATTGATAAGGCGCTAAGCCCCCACCGCCAACATCTCGTGGTCCCTCGCCACCATGATGCCAAGGCCACTGGGAAAAAGAAAGAAAAGTCCCACTCCTCCTCTAGTCCGTCCGCCCCCAGGGCTCGAGCTCTGATCCTGTCTTATTTGCTCATGTCCAGAGCGGGGAAGCCACCTGGAGGCAGGCCGGCTTTGTAATGCCTTCCACCACCAACGCTGCCCGGGCGCTAGTGAAGGAAATATCCGGGGATGCCCCTATGCTAGGGGGCTTAGATCTATACGTGGCGGAGCCCTGGAGGCCCGTGGGCAAGGGCATCGTAGAGAGGGCCATGCATGATGGTCTAGCCAAGGATCGAGACACCACCGGCCATGTCTTGGTCGGGAACGTGGGGCTGAGCGAGGTAAAACATGAGCTGTAACTTGATTTATTTTCTCCTCTTTATTCCTTTCCCTGCTTGACCGCTTCGCTCGTTGTCTATAGATTACCTCAACTTGTACCAACTTATATGACCGGTACAATGAAGAGAAGGTGGCCCACAAAAAGGTGGATGCGGACTACAAGGCTCTCGAGAGCCCGTTGAAGGAGAAGGTCGGGCGTGTGGCCACTGGGTCGACCAACCGAGACCAAATCTGCCAAGAAAAAAAGAAAATGAGCTACTCGAGCGAAACTTGCAGCTGGTTGCCAAGAACAACACTCTGGCTGCTGAGAAAACTGAGTTGGTTGGCCAGATGAAGAAGAACCAGGCCGATCTGGAGAACGAAAAGACTGCTCTGGACGCAGTCACTAAGCAGAGGGAGAATCTGTAGGTGGAACGGGATTCCCTCAAAATACAGGCTATCAAGGACAGAAATCTGGTGGCCGAGCTGATGGGGAAGCTGATAAACGCCGAGGAATCCTTCGAGGATGCTGTGGATGAGGCCATCGTGCCCTATTTTGCACATGGTACCAACCATATCCTCCGACTGCTCGCTGGTCGCGGGGTAGTGGATATGCAGACTATAGCCGAATGGGCCGTGCTTGATCCCTACTCTGATGCTGCCCGCCAGTTCCACAACTTGGTCCCCTACACTGAGACGGAACTGGAAGCTCTGGCCAAGGCTGATGCCGAAGCTGGTCGTGAGCCTTAGGTTCCCCCCACTCCCCTGGAGGAGAATGTGTGCTCTTTGGTTGATGCTTTGGAGGCCACAAAGGCCGAGCAGATGATTGCCGAGGATGATGCAAAAGCGGCTGAGAAAGAAGCTGCCCGCAAGGCTCTAAACGCTGAATATGCAAAGCAGTTTCGGGCTTCGGCTAAAGGTCTTCTGCCCCCTCCAGAGCAGGCCCCTGATCAGGCTTAGCCTTGGGTCTATGATTTTTGTTCGGCCTGCGCACCTTTATTTGATCTTTGACTGTAATTCTTTCCATACTTATGAATAGAAAACCTTTTTGTTTGACAATTGTTTCTTTTCCTTGTATTATTTGATTTTGCTCAATAATTTTTTTCTACTCGTGCTCTTCCTACATTCGATTAGTACAAGTACAGATGCTCCCCAGAAACATATCGAGCAAAAATAACCAGAATTAACCGAGTACAAGAACTTGTGTAAGTATCAACCTAAAGATAATAAGGCTAACTGTGCAAACATATTATTTCAAGTTTAGAAAGTCAGTGGGAAGTTGTCCCTACCCTATTTTACCACTTGGATCTGTCCAAGGCCCTGGGCGGGCAGGGTGAACGTGCTTGTCCGTCTTAAGTGCTTGGTTCTGGCCAAGGCTTTGAGTGGGCATGGCCCCTATCGCTATGAGCGAGCATCCTGAAGATTGCCTAGCGGGCAGGGCCCTACTCTGAGCGACCACCAGTAACGGGGCACAACCTTTGTCTGATGTGGGCACATCGAAGCGGTTGCAGGTATATCAACTGGGTATGGAGATATACGACTAACAGTGTTTCTCGGTCACTTTATGAATCTGAGGTAGTTAGCCGCTACCTTATGGGCAGGACCCCTACCGCCTGGCGGGCATCCAAGTATGTGAACCGGGCATGGCCCCATCTTACTCACGGAGAGGATAAGGTAAGCTCACTAATACTCGGGAGTAGAGGAAGGTTGATCGGGAATGGCCCTATCTGTTCGCTAGACGACTAGATTTGGTCAAGCAATCCCAATGCAATTGATAAATAACAACGTAATAACTTGAATGAATAAACATGGAAAGAACTTGCCTTTTAATTTATTGATGAATACTAGTGACCCTCAACAGGACTGAGGTCTTTCCCGTTTTTGTACTGGTGACTGACTTAGGGATAGTACTTTTTTAGATGATCTGCATGCCAAAAATGCTTCAAGTATTTCCCTTCCTGAGTCTGAAGTGTGTAGGTGCCCTCTTTGATTATACCAGTGACTTGAAAAGGCCCTTCCCAGTTAGGCGATAGCTTTCCCCATTCTGTCCGATGACCCGTTGTCTCAATCTTTCTTAGTACCCAGTCTCCTACCATGAAAGCTCTACCTCGAACCCTTTGATCATGATGAGCCTTTGCTCCCTGCTTGTAGTTGACCATTCTGAGTCGTGCATCCAGCCTTCTCTCTTCGAGTAGATCAAGATCTATTGCACGGGCAAGTTGATTGTTCTGCTCGCTGTAAAGGGAAACTCGATAGCTAGGAAAGGCCATTTCTACCGGGATCATTGCTTCAGATCCGTAGGTAAGTGCACACGGAGTTTCCCCGGTTGAGCCTCGGACATTGGTTCTGACCGCCCATAAGGCTGACTGTAGTTCTTCTGCCCATTTCCCCGCTCGCCCCTTTAGGTTTCTTTTTAGTGCATGCAATACTTGTTTGTTCCCGGCCTCTGCTTGGCCGTTGCCTTGAGGGTAAGCAATAGATGATTGCCAATGCTTGACGCCCAGGCGAGCACACTCAGCTGTGAACTTGTCAGAGAACTAGGTGTCGTGATCGGGGATAATTGCCTGCGGAAGACCAAATCGGCACCACACTTGATCGTGGACAAACTTGATGACATTTGCCTCTGAAATTTTAGCAAAGGGCTTTGCTTCGATCCACTTTGTAAAGTAGTCTATGGTGACCACTGCATACTTGTACTTGCATTGTGCTAATGGGAATGGGCCGATCAAATCGATTCCCCACATGTTGAACGGCCAGACTGCAATGAATGAAGTTTGTACGGTGGATGGAAGCCTTGGTATGTCCGCATATCGTTGGCATTTGTCACACTCGCGGACATACTTCTCTGCATCCCTTCTGAGGGTTATCCAGTAATACCCCATGCGCAAAACTTTCTACGCTAGAGCTCGGATGCCCAGGTGGCCGCCACATTCCCCTTCATGTACTTCATATAAAACCCCCCCAGTTAGCTCCGGGGGAACGCAGCGAAGCATAAGTCTGACCTTAGATCGCTTGTACATGATTCCCCCAACTACCGAGTATCTGCAAGCTTGACTTTTGACTGTGGTGACTTTAAATTTGTCTGCTGGGAGGACTCCTTGTTCGATATAATCCTTGTAGTCATCAATCCAACATCTGGTCATTGGCTCGATTTCCATGACTACTGGTCTATCGATGGCCGGAGTTTCCACATGCTCAATCATTACTGAAGGATTTAGCAGTGCAAGGTTTGCTTCAGCGTTCTTGGACAAGTAGTCTGCTCGTCTGTTATCAGCGCGATCAATTCTGATGATCTCCTAGAACTTGAAATTCTTCAAGATTTCTTTGATAAGATCGCAGTATTTGACCAAGGAAGGGTGATGATCCATATATTCCCCCTCGACTTGGTTCACTTGTGGGTCGCCCGGCGTTACGCCCGCGTCCCGCGCGCCCTTGGATAGGGGTGCGCGTACGTGCGGATGCGGGACACCACTGCTCTCATTCCATCCTCCCTTGTTTAGGGGAGAACGAAATTAAAAGTGCGAGAGCAGTGCTGTCTAAAATAGCACGTTGGAATGCGCTTCGGTTGAATTTAGTGGAATTTTTATCCAATATGGGAACTTTTGGGTTTCCCGCATCAAGTTATCCCTTGTTTAGGGGATACCGGGATATGGGAATGCATCACCCTTTCATTCCCATTCTCCCTTTTTTAGGGGAAAACGAAAAAGTGCAAAAAAGGATGTTGCGACGCCCCCACTATGGATTTTATAAAAATAGCCTTATAGCCTATTTCGGATCACTATGGGAGCTTTGGGTTTCACGCATCAAGTTATCCCTTGTTTATGGGATACCGGGATATGGGAATACATCACCCTTTCATTCCCATTTTCGCTTTTTTAGGGGAAAACGGAAAAGTACAAGAAAGGAGTGTTGCGAGGCCCCACTGGATCCAAAATGTTTTATAGAGTCGCCATCTTTATTTTAAGGCAAAAATAAAGCAAAACCAAAAAAGAAAAACCAGAGATTGTAAAACGGGTTCGGAGGCTAAGTTACGAGTTGGAAGGTGCTAGGCACCCAACTCGCCCTTTCGTTCTCAAAAGTGGTTTTTTGCTAAAATATGTTTTTTGTTATATTTATATAGCAAATAAATAAAGCATTTAAAGACATGAAAATAAAAGAAAATACATCCGCGGCCACATTATGTACGGACTTGCAGCCGTCTCTTTACAATAATTACAGATATATTTTAAAATATTTTGCCATTATAACGGCTCTTTTTACATAATATTTCCAAACTAAATCCGGGCAGCACAACGGCTTATATTTTCTACAT
This sequence comes from Codonopsis lanceolata, assembly GCA_013146195.2. Lineage (NCBI taxonomy): Eukaryota > Viridiplantae > Streptophyta > Magnoliopsida > Asterales > Campanulaceae > Codonopsis > Codonopsis lanceolata. The sequence goes on from CM028380.1 coordinate 1,649,407, forward strand.
TGGGCCGGATTTAAAGAAAAAACTTTATATAAAAAAATAACGTCCTTAAAGGCTATTACCTTTTAGAGCGCGGTGTGCTCGCTCTGTCCTTCAGGGATAGGGAGTCTTTTTTGTTGTTGTTATGTTGTTGTTGTTGTTGTTGTTGTTGTGATTTAGGCAGAGTGACTGCTTATTTCTGGTGGTTTTGGCTCGTTCACTCAGGCAGAACGACGGCTTATTTGTGGTTGATTTGGCCTTTTAAATCGGGTAGAGCAACTGCTATTTTCACGATTTTTGGACCGGGGAAATAGGGTGGAAACCTAGCTGGGGGGCTAAGGCTTACTTTAACCGGTGGGTTTTAAGTTTGGAGGAGTTTTGGCAGAGTTTTGAGGCTTTAGAGAGATCACTCACTATCTCACTTCGCTCTCTATTTCTTCAGCGTAACGAGGACGCGAAAAGTTTTTGCGGAAGAAAGGTGTGTTGAAGGCGAACCCCGAAGGCTCTATTTATAGCCTGGGATGAGGATTCATCGGGGATTAAAATTTCTCCCTTCCTGCTTCATTTCATTATACAATTCGCGGAACAATTGAACTTTACGCAAACTGTAGCAGTTCTGTAGCAACTTGGGACTGCACTGTAGCTAACTCTGGGCGCCACCCATAGAAGAACCTGGCGCCACTCCCACTTTGAGCATGGGTGGCGCCAACTTTGCCTTGGTTGTTTCATTTTTGGCACTTTAAACCCTGCATTTTACTGTTTTGTGCATCCTGCTTTGCCCTTTTGCATTTTCAACCCTGTAACTTGACATTTGTTAATGTTTTAACAGGTCTTGATATTTTATGTCATGTTACATACCAGGGGTACGAAATTGGGGTGTCTACAGAGCCCCTCAACGATGGAGTCTACGGGTAACCCGCAACTTACTGAGTAGACGAACATCGTTGATAAGAAATAGGCTCTCCAATTTCATACAATCAATACGAGGGAGAGATGCAACAAGTAGAAGTTATAATGCAACAGTTTATAATGCAAACCAAACCTCCATATCCTAGACTTTTTTTAGTCAGTTATCGTAGTTCTTAAGCAGATATGCAAATTAAGTGCTCTGATGGTCGGACCTACTAATGTAGGGTGCCTACGTATTCCTTAATAAAGGAAATCAAACCAAACGTAGTTCGACCTAGCTCGAGAACAAACATCTTGTAGTAACAAACAAGTCTTGTGATGGTGGTGCCTACCGAAATAGGCCGCCTACGTATTCATCCAAGGAATCGGACCAAACGTAGTTGCTCGCGGGATCAATGTCAGAATTGTAGACAAGTGTTATGCAGAAAAGATAGTCGTAATATCCATTACAACCTAGTGAAAAATAGCGCATATTAAAATGCAATACCCATTGCATCAGAACACTAAACGCAATATCCATTGCGCTGACACAAAAACTAATGCAATATCAATTCCATTGTCAGAAAGCGTATGCAATATCCATTGCATCGCAACACAAAACACAATATCCATTGCGCTCATATTAAAAACTTAATGCAATATCCATTGCATTAACACAAAAACGGATGCAATATCCATTGTAAGAATGAAAAAGCAATATCCATTGCGGCCGACACAAAACTTAATGCAATATCCATCGCATTAACACTGAAAAACAGATGCAATATCCATTGCATCGCAACACAAAAACGCAATATCCATGCATCGTTAATATAAAACTTAATGCAATATCCATCAGACATTTGAGAAAACAGATGCAATATCCATTGCATCGCAACACAAAACGCAATATCCATTATGCATTACAAACCTAATGCAATATCCATTGCATTAACTGAGAAAAACATATGCAATCATATCCATCACACAAACACAATATCCATTGCGGCCGACACAAACTTAATGCAATATTGTTGCATTAACGGAAAACAGATGCAATATCCATTGCATCGAACACAAACGCAATATCCAAGTCGAACAACAAACTTAATGTAATATCCATTGCATTAACGCGAAAAACAGATGCATATCCATTGCATCAGAACGCAATATTCATTGCGCCGACACAAACTTAATACAATATCCATTGCATCGACACAAACTTAATGCAATATCATTGCATTAACGGAGAAAACGATGCAATATCCATTGCATCACAACACAGATGTGATATCCATCACATTAACACAAAGACAGATGCAATATCCATCGCGACGTTGTCGCGATGCGATATCCATCGTGATTTAAAAGATGGATGCAATATCCATTGCTCGTATCGCCAAATGCGATATCCATCGCATCAACACGAAAGGCAGATGCAATATCCATTGCATCGCAACGCTGAATGCGATATCCATCGCACATTAAAAGACGATGCAATATCCATTGTATCAGCAACGCCAGATGCGATATCCATCGCATTTAAGCGGACGGATGCAATAT
>CM028380.1:1651933-1689032 GCA_013146195.2 Codonopsis lanceolata
TTATTTCATGTTTTCCCTTTTTTTTTTCTAATGTGTTGATCTCTGCCTATATTATATCATTACATTGGGTTTATTTTCATTTCATTTTAGGCATTTTGTTTATTATTTATTATATTTTTAATTTGGGATTTGGGATTATTTGAATTTTTCATTTTGTTGGGATTTGGATTTTACTTTTTATTTTTTTAAAAAACTTTATTTTCTTTTGGTTGCTTAACTATTTATTATATTACTTGGAATTTTAAACTAGCTCGTAATTTCATCATATATACTATGTTAAGACTTAGTTTCTTGTATTATATTCACTTATAACATGTTTTGTTGATATTTGTTAAGTTATATATATTTTATGTATTTTTTCTTAGTATTTTTTTCCGTGGCGCTTTTTGGCGCCTCGCCGCCTCAAATTTGGACCTATCAACTTTTGGCGCCTCGACTTTTGATAACTATGTTAACAACATCAATCCTTTTGCGCATTGCCCCGAGGATGTATTGGTTTCCCATCAAGATGCATATGATAACTGCAGCCATATGGCAATTGTCTATCGACAACTTTTGGTTCATTTTTCAATGGTACTATGAGTCACATTTTTACGTAAAGGTTATTCTCTCGCGCCTTGTACCATATTCGAGAGGTTAATTTTTAGTCATTAAATAGAATTTGTGGCCTAAGGAAACGAATACTTTAATGTCCTTCTAATTGATACTTTTGAAAATGTTAACATGCTATCAACGCCAAAATTTTCATCCTACTTATCGGGGGGGGGGGTGGGGATAACAGGAGCCCAAATTAAATATAAAAGAGTATATTGTTGATGTGCTCTACAACACTCACACTTGGGATATCATTAGAAATTGAATAAAAGGGTTTTGATGAGATAAATAATTGTCAACAAAGTAGATATCTAATGTCTCAAGAGTACTTGACATTGACAAGGTTTTATCTAGGCGCAGTGACAAGACAACAAACTTGCTTGTCGTGATCTCGCTTGATTGTATTTCAAGGATGGAGTTGTAATAGATGATCCCAACTCCCCACGACCAAAGAATTTATAAGCACTATTGAGATAAAAATATCATCTATTGTGCATCATGTGGTGTTCCTAACTTCTATGAAGTGGAAAGTAATGACCAGGAGCTCTGGACAAGCTCGTGGTGCCAAAAGATCTTTTGATTAGTTACTTAGCTCTACTAAGGGTGCTAAGAAAAGCATGTTTACTCAACAATGTTTGATTAGAAAGTATAATTCCAAAATAAATTTGTATACAAGATCTTGCTTACATGGTAGCACTTGATCTTACTGTAGAGAACAACTCTAATTGTTATTAGTTAGAAGTGAACTTTTTTGTTAGGGAATTTTTGGAGCATGATTTGTGCAGAAGAAAATCTACTCAATTTGGGTTAAGGTAAGTGATCTCTCTTTAATTAATTTACTTTGATTACACGTGAAAATAAACTGGGAAAAGAAACATGTAATTACTTCTGTTGTTTGTAGGCTTCGAGGTCATGTCATGGCCTCTTTATGAGCTGTGCTGGAAGCAAATAGTTTACCCCCTGTTTTGCTCATGTGTGCAGAGGCTTCTTGTTTGGCTACTTCTGCAGTTACATTTTCTTTGGGCAGAGATATAAAATCAATCAGTTATTTGGCTGGTTCCTTGTGGCGATTGGTGCAATTATTATTATTGTTAGGTAAATAAGGAGGTATTGGTAATATAGTTCTCAAAGATTCTCAGTCTAACGATTTTCACAGTAATATTCTCACCTATGCAAATGGACACTAAGCTTCTCCTTGGACACCTAATTTGACGGGTGATAGTAATGAAGAGACTTTGAACCATGCAACTCGAGGGATGGCAGACCTTTCTGTGCTCTTCCACAACCTTAGTCATGTTTTTTTTATTATAGTTTCGTTTAGCACATTGTGGTTTTAAAACACAACTTTTGTTAGAAGTGTTTTTAGTGATATTAAGATATTTGTTTTAAATGTATACGAGGTTGAGACAATGTGTACGAATATGTTGATGTTTAAAATATTGTTTTGAATGATCAAGTGGTTGTTCGGTATTGTGTTAAATGTCTTATGTTGTAGATAATGATTTAAATGTATATTAGGATTTTGAATCTATTTAGGTACAAATAGCATTTGTAATTTTTTTTTATAAATATATCTACATTTTGCCTAGGAATTTTGCAAAGGAATATTTTTTAGTAATCAAATTTATCAAGGAATTTTACTAAGGAATGTTCCTTGGAATCTTGAAAATATAAATATAATAAATATATTATTTAATAATTATGTACCAAGGAATTTATCAAGGAAGTATTCATTGGTAAAATAAATATTAAAAATAATTGATAATTATATTATCTATACCAAGGAAATTATTTCCTTGGTAATTTCATAGGAAAAACATTTCCAAGGAAAATATGTATTTCTTTCGAATAATAAATAAGCAATTACCAAGGATATATCCCTTGGTAATTTCCTTGGTAACTTGCCCAGGAAATTGAATTCGTCAGCAAAATCACCGAGGAGCCAATTGCCAACGAAAATTTCAAAGATTGCCAAGGAAATGTTTTCCACGCTAAAACATATTTATCAAGGAATTTCTATATATTGCCAAGGAATTTTGTCCATGGCAATAACAATTTTTTTCGTAGTGGAGACTTTTTGGGAGAGAGGAAGAGAGAGGGGAGTTCACTTTGTGGTGTGTATATGGGGAGTGGGAGACTGTTTTGTATTTATGTGTGTGGTGTTAAATTTAATATTTTTTTTGTAAAAATATTATATAATAGGAAAATATATTTTTAAGTAACTAAAAAGATAAAAATGTGTAAATAACAGTGAGACCCAGCTAAAAAATTATGTAAAAATTTTACACAATAATAATGCTGTAGAGAAATTAACACAATATAAGAGAGATAATGATTTCTTGGAAGACCCATGTCCCTGAGCAAAGGTTTTAGAGTCAGTGGAGAGACCAAGTAGTGAGTGGTCCGATTAATGGACACTGCACTACATGCGTGGTCTATAGCCTTCTTCATAAAAGTATCATAATAATCAATTGCTCTCCCACTATCAAGAATAGGATTTCAAATAATTACTTCCTCCGTTCTCATTAAATAATTCATCATTGAAACGTTTAACAATTAGTATTAGCTTTGTTTCTCGTAAAAAATTATCGTTTGAAAGTTAAATTTTTTTTAAAAAAAAATTAAATTTTTAGTAGTACATTAGCAATAAAGTAACATTTTTATTGTAACGACTCTTGCTCGAGAGCCCGGTTTGTTACGAGTAGCTCACACACTGGCCCACTAAGTACGTAACACCTTGGGTCATCAGGCTCAATATAAGTTGACCCAAAAGAACATGGTTGGTGTTGGTGCCCAGTAGTAGCGCATGGCTATCTTATAAATCAAACACAAGTCCCGCATCTACCCGATGTGGGATTGAAATTATTACTTTTATACCTTAAATTTTGAAAATTGACTTTTTAAGTGAAACATCTGGAAATAGTGGACTCTTTGCCATATACTAAGGTAGTAAAAGATACTTCCTCCGTTTCGGACAAAGAGTCTCAATTTGAAAGTCAAATTTTTTTAAAAAAATGATACTTTTTAAAAAAATGATACTTTTAAGTGTCAATTAGTAATAAAATAAAATTTGTGTCTTAATTTTTAAAAAATGAGCTTTTTAAGTAAAATATATTTCAAAATGAAATAGTAAATTATTTATCTGGAACGGAGAAAGTATATAATTAATGTTAGAGTTCATCAAAATTTGAGTTTGCTCTAGTATAACCAATCAAGATTCAATTTCGAGGTAATGCTTCTTGACTTGGCGACTTTATCATTTACAAGTCAACAGCCTTTGGATTTCATTCAATTCAATTCAATTCACAGCCATTTGTTGACTATATATACATGTTGTTATCTTGAATGTAGATGCATTACACACTTGGTTTCTTTGCATAAACATACACATATACATACACTAGAAAGCCATGGGAATACATTTTCTTATGCTTTTTTCTTTCCTTCTCATCATCCAATGCCTTCATTTCAGTTGCAGTACAAATATAAGCTGCCATGAGATCGAACGACAATCACTTTTGAAGTTTAGGAAAGGTCTCATAGATGAATCAAACCGCTTGTCCTCATGGGTTGGAAATGATTGTTGTACATGGCAGGGAGTCGGATGTAGCAACACAACAGGCCGTGTCGTCGAGCTTGACCTCCGCAATTAAGATCCGATATTTTCCCGCTTTGGGAAATCCTCCGCCTTTGGTGGTGAGGTGAATCCTTCATTACTGAATTTAAAGCATTTGAATTACCGGACTTGAGCTTCAACAAATTTTTAGGAGCCATTCCAAAATTCTTTGGCTCCTTTAAAGATTTGAGATATCTCATCCTCTCTTGTTCAGTTTCTCGTAAAGTTCCGCACCATCTTGGAAACCTCTCGAGTTTGGAGTATCTTGATCTTGCAAATTGTCGAGTATTTTTATCGCCATTTTTCGGTGGTCCAACTTTAGTCCCCTTATCATCGATAATCTCCGTTGGGCATCTACACTATCTTCCTTGAAATACTTGGACCTATCTGGCGCGGTAAGCATTGGGGAGGATAGTGAATGGTTCCTTGTAGTAAACAAGTTCCCTTCTTTAAAAGTGCTAAAATTGGCTTCTTGTGACATACAAAGTATTCCTCCTTCTCTGAATGTGAATTTTACTTCACTTGCTACACTTGATCTTTTTGCAAATTTTATTAATTCCACCATCCCTCTCTGGTTGTCCAACATTAGTGGCCTTATGCATCTCAATCTTGCATCCAACAAATTTCATGGACCAATTCCGGATTCTCTTGGAATGTTGTCCTTTCTCACTGTCCTTGATCTTGCTAGTAACGCCTTAAGCCTTTCAATTCCAGAATCATTATGTAACTTAAGCAGTCTTGAGGAATTGCATCTTTCGAACAATCTGTTGAGTGGGAGCATTCCCACTAGTATTGGGAAACTCTCAAAGCTACAAGTGTTAGATATCAGCTCCAATCAATTAAGCGGGAACATTCCTAAAAGTTTTGGACACCTTTCAAAATTACAAATACTCGATGTCTCATATAATTAATTGGTTGGTAATCTATCTGAACATCACTTTACCGAACTCGAGAAGTTAAATTTATTGTACATGACATCAACCTCGTTAGGTTTTAATGTCAGCCTCCAATGGGTTCCTCCTTTTCAACTCAGCATAATCCTTATGCATTCCTGCAAGAATATAGGACCTCAATTTCCACGGTGGCTTCAAACGCAGAGACGCATTAGGATGTTATCAATTGCTAACTCGAGCATTTCGGATTCAATCCCTAATTGGTTTGAGAATGTCTCTTCTCATATTCATTTCTCGGATTTATCCCACAACGATCCACGGAAAATTGCCCAAATTTCAAGAATCAATTATGGGTCCCTTAGAAAGGCAGCTAATACTACATTCCAAATGCATTTGAGGGACCCTTAACTGCTTTTACCCTCCGATGTGAAACTCTTAGATCTCTACAAATTTACTTATTGGAATATTCCATTTCATTTATGCATGATGAAATCTTTATATGTTATTGTTCTCTCGAAACAAGTTGTCGTGACGACTACCTTCATGCTTGGGAGATTGATCACTTTGCAAGTTTTAGATGTGACAAATAATAGCCTACATGGTCATATTCCAAGTTCCTTGGGTTCTCTAAGTAAACTCCAATCATTACACTTACACAACAACATGTTTGAGGGAGAGCTTCCTTTATCCTTACAGAATTTGACATCTATTAAGACACTTGATTTAGGTGTTAATTTCATTATTGGTATTATCCCTCCTTGGATTGGAGAAAAGCTAACTAATCTTCAGTTACTTAGTCTTCAGTCAAATTTGTTTGTTGGTGAGATCCCCCTACAACTCTGTTACCTCACCTTTCTTCGTCTATTAGACTTGTCAAACAATAATGTTATTAGGAATATCCCTCGGTGCATCGGCAATTTAACTGGCATGACCAATAAGAGTTATTCAGGCGGATATTATGTGGAATACTATATAGAAAACATTAATGTTGTTGTGAAAGGATTAGAGCTTCTATACACCAAAACAATCCAATTTCTTACGTCCATAGATCTGTCGAATAACAACATGGTTGGAGAAATTCATAAAGGGTTGATGGATCTTTTGGGGTTGGAGGCATTGAATATATCAGGAAATCAGTTGAATGGAAGGATCCCAAAAACGATTGGTAATTTGAAGCAGTTGGAATCTCTTGATTTGTCCAGAAACAAACTTTCTGGCCCAATTCCTCCAAGCTTGTCAGATTTGAACTTCCTCAGCTACTTGAACCTTTCGTTCAACGAATTATCAGGTCGGATACCGATTGGACTTCAACTCCAAACTCTAACTGATCAAACAATTTACGAAGGGAACACTGAACTCTGTGGTTCACCTGTCTTGAAGAGTTGCCACAGCAACGATGAATGACTTGTTCATGGAAGTGAAGGTGATCACGATGATTCTGATCATTTATGGTTTTATCTTTGGCCGCAGGACGGTTTCTTGGTTGGATTCTTGGGAATGCATGGGGTTTTGTTTGGTCGTGGAGGCATGCTTACTTTCAGTTCCTTGAAAATGTCTTCAACTGACTTGCATTAGCATTTGCTATAAAGCTTTCTTGGCTACAACGGCAGTTCCATGTATTCTCGCGAAGTTTGAAGATCAATCCAGGTCCAACATGGTCTCTCTCTCTCTCTCACTGTATTTGCTTATACATGTGTAGAATTGTATAAATATAACATTAAGATGCTATAAGCTGGCATGCATACATATATAAGATGGAGCTCCTTATTAAGATTCGTAGGAACTTTATGCATTGAGAGTTGATCAAGTATCATTTGCCACTAACGAGCCTACGTAGATTCTTAGAATTAGATCGACTTAATTAATACTACAGTACATCGGGAAAATGGAAATAGTTTTGTAGGCGAGGATGAATTTTATCCTTGCTAGTTCATTGTCTATATTCTTCGTTTTGATTAAATGTAAACAAGTACAAAATAGTTTTCATGGTTTCTTTACCAAGGCTACAATATCAGCCAATAAAGTTGTTTCTGTTCTTATTCAATTCTTTTACTTTTCTTACTTTGGCAGGAATTCACTTTCGTTTGGTTCGATGGAGATTTGAGGTGAAGCAAAACTAAGAGTGAAGTATTATTTATTATGTAATAGTTTTGATGGTTTCTTTACCATGGGTTGTGCAAACATATTTATTACGTTTTAATTTGTGGCTTTTTCAGCACATGAAAAGGATATGATTATTGTACTATGTATCTACCATGAAAAGAATATGTCTATACAAATTGCAAGTCTTAATTTCTCTGAAAATGGAAAGTGAAGTACCAACCATGAAACTTCTTTACTTTCATGTTACTTCATTTTAGCTTTATGAAAAGAAACTTTAAAAGCTGAGTCAAAAACGCTTTTGGAGTTCAGCCTATCTATAGAATCAAACCTTTGTCATGATGAGTTATAAACATAGGTATCGCCGATTTATCATCATGTTTATCTATAAACCAGTTGTAAACCAATACTTTCATGTTCATGAATTGGGTTAGGTCTTTTGAATATAATATGTGAATCCAATCTTTGTAATAACAATTATTATGTTCTCGGTGCATTTTCTAAAAGAAATTAACAATTATTTGGCAACTAATCTTATATAATTGAGTATCACATCATTCATTATGGACTAACATATAAGTGATAAGTTATTCAAAAGTATTTAATTTAAAAAGTATTTTCCAATTGGATTGGCTTAATTTACTTCTTTTTAAAGGTTTTTCTTACTGCTAAATATTCTCAAAAATATATTTCAATCACAACTTAATTCCATTGATCCAAGCAAGCTGTTGTTCAATGCTATTTGATTTTTTTTAATCTGGGTATCTGTTTTTTCTTTCTTTTTGACTTTTGAAATTAAATTTGAACTTTTGATTGTTGGCGTCAAATTAAATGAGGTGTCAGCTTGGTGCAAATAAATAAAATATTTTGGTTATTCCTTTGTCTCAGATAAATGTTCGTGCATTCTATTTTGAAATATCTCAACTAATATCCAATACCCTTTTTGTGTACAAATTTTCTATCATTGTTCTCATATATTTTTTTATTTAACACTATCAACTAGGGAAGTTAAATAATTAATGAGAGAGAGAATGAGAGTGTAAACGAATACATAATCAATGTGAGAGAGAGAATGTAACGATTACAAACTTATCAAATGAGACCAGCCCTAATTTGACCCTATTTTTTTAGAGGTCCAAAGTGCTAGCTTTAGAAACTCTACCCTTGGGTGAGACATGTTTGTTCGTATTTTCTTTGAATTGTACTATAATCATATTTTTTCTTTCAAAATTGATTTATTTTTTGAGACAAACCAAAGTAATAGAAATGTTTTTGGGTAAATTCGGGCTGGTCTAGTTTCCCAAGTTTATAACCCTTCTAGTTTCATTTTTTAACCGAAAAATACACTTTTGGAGGCAAAAAGACTACGCTACCCTTAATAAGTTTAAGGTGCGCTACAGATCACTCACTCAAATGTATCGCTATGCATCAATTTTTACACCGCGATGCAAAAACTACCTAATTCAAATTTGCGTCGTGATAATCAATTTTTCATTGCGATAGATCAATTTTAATTACCTAATCTAATTTTGCATCGCTATACATCAATTTTTTCATCGCGATGAATCAATTTTAATTACTTAATCCAATTTTGCACCGTAATGTAAAAAATTAATGCATCGCGATACAAAATCATTACAAAAGCACACCTTCATCTACCTTATTTCCTCAACACAATCAACAAATGAATCAACATTTTATGCATCTTTCATGCATCCCAAATCCAAATTGAAGCATCACGATTCACAAATAATGCATTGTGATTCAAAATTGATGCATCTAGATTTAAAAAATGTGTCAAATAGCGAAAAAAAATTATATTAAGGTATTTCATTGAACAATTTACATCCATAGTAACAAAAAGCGTAGAAGTAAATCTATTTTGAATCGAACAAAAACAAATGATGAAGAAGAAGAAGAAGAAGAAGAACACCAACAACAACATGATATGAATAAGTAAAAGAGTGAGAAGTTAGAGTGATGAAGAAACAATTATGTACTAACTATTGTTCTTCTTCACCCCTCAACTCCCACTTCCTTTCCTATTCATACTTTTTATGCGTCTTCGGGTGAACGAACTCAACTACGATGGAGAAGACAAAGAAGGGAGAAGAGGAAGAAATTTAGAGCCTTCTTTGAATTTGGGTGTTGTAGGACTATTTATTTCGAAATAACCTTTTGCAGTTGAAAAAAAAAACAGGAGAGTGGAGCAAATAAATGTTTGAGAAAGTGTACCAACCAACTATTTCTCCAAGTGTTTTCATGAAATCTAAAACAAAGTCTTTAATTTTGGCACCTAACAGGAAATAATTTTGGTCATGTTTTTGTTAGTGATTTAGTGGCTTAATTTTGAACTTATAACAGAAAACATATTGGAGAAATACTGAGAAAGAAAGTCTATAATTACATACTCTAGTCTTCACGAGAATAAAAATTTAAAATCAATTGCAAGAGAAAGCAATTTATGATTCAACATACTTAATGTTTATTAATTAATAATCACTAATTATCTAATTCTATACTTCAAAATCACTGAGTTTTTAAATATGAGTTGCTAATTTTTATATTCGATAGTACAACTCTAATACCACTTGTAATGTGACGACTAGACCCGGATTCCGGCTTGGAGTCCCAAGGTTGTGCCGCTAGGACAAGGCAAGAAGAGGACAAGCACTTGTAAAACAGTAGTGCGAGTCAAACAGTTGAGCTAACAATCTCAAATAAAGGTAGTGAAGCCGTACTAAAATACGGGTTTACACAAATCAAATCTACGGAAGCGATAGGGAAAAGAAGTCCCAAGCTATGAAACTCGAAACCAAAGTCAAAGAAACCAAGAGAGACATTAATCTCCTGAAGGGGAAAACAAAACTCGCGTGCCGCAACATCACAGACACTGAACAAACCATCGGCACTCCAGGCCGGCGTTTAAACAGAGAATCAACCTGACATAACAATTACCTACGGCTAAAGCATACCCGGGTTAACCAATGACTAAATAAATTATAATATAGAAAATCCCAAAGCTACTGTGTGCCCGGGAGATAACTGAAATAAAAACTAGAACCACAAATAACGGCACGACACAACACGTTAGCCCAAGGAGGAAACAATACAAAAACCCAAGTGATCTACCCGACTGTAAAATCTAAATAACTTTCTAATACAATGATCTCACAAGAATAGCAAGGGACATAAGCAAATGACGATGCAAAAAGAAATAGAGCTCCAAGAGCAACTACTCAGGGAAGTCGACTGCTACTAACACGAACCACACGATCTAATCTCGGCTGCGATCTGCTACAGTCACGATCTACTCGGCCTCAACGCGGCTATCAATAACTGCACACTAGAAGGCAAAGTATGGGATGAGTCAAAATGACTCAGTACGCTATTACAAAACAATATAACATAAATGAAATATTGTCATAAGTGGAAATGAAATCATGTTACAACGACGAAGACCCAGTAAGTCAAGTTGTACTGTACAGACACCGTTCCTTTACCAGACTACCAAGAGGAACTAGGTTGAATTCCCTGTTCACAAACAATCAAGCAAGTCAGGAGGCAAGTCACAAGAATCATCGTATGAATATGAAAGTATGATTAAATATAAACATTCCAAGTCTCACAAAGACTAAATAGGTAGAAGTATGTATATTTATATATACACATATCAAGACAATTGTGAAATAATCAAGTAGAAGTATGTATATATATATATATATATATATATATATATATATATATATATCAAGAAATTCAAGGACAAGTACATATATCAAGTCTCTCATAGGATCATCAGGTATAGGTGTATAAATTTGTTTATATACCTAATAATTTATTCATGGAATTTATCATGTAAAGGTATGCATATCTATATACACATATCTATCAATTCTTTCAATGTACAATCAATACAAACATGGTCATTTAGATCTCATGCTTAACCAACACTCTGTTAACACATAAGTTCTCATAGTAAACCACATAAGGGATAGAGGAGATACCAATCGATGTCATGGTGTTGTTCCTGCAGTTATAAGGGGTTAACCAGGAATGTGAGTCAGATGCTCGAGATGGAGACATGGACCATCCGAGGAGATGCCCGGAAATAGTAGTAGCCACTGCGCTTTATTGGTTATAAAGGTGGGTGGCTACTTCCCCACTGTGGTCAATAGTGGAGGTGTGTGTGACTGTCTCCGGTATGGTGACACATAGCAATCCTGAATTCCATAGTTTATGAAAACTATGCATCGTCCCACCATCAACACATATTCAGTCAGGAAATGCCAGCTGGACTTACATGAAATGCACAATTAGATGTTTATTTGCAAATCTCAAATAGGTATAAAACTCTATTAAACTCACGTAGTGATCAATATTATTACTATGATAAGGGAAATCGTGCCAGGAGTCAATTATGTCTCAAAACACACAAGTGTCACACTATCCACTCTATTCAAGTCAAGGTCCAAAAGCTAGTGATCTAGTCAATGGATTCTCAAAGTCGTAGGATCTTTCTACGCTGTCATTCAAGGCATCGCTAGGTTCTTATTCTATTTAGGAACGCTAGTTCACGAATCACTAAGTCAAGGGCAAAAGGAAAGCCTAAGTTGATTAATTGTCAAACCAAGCTTAGTTCAATTTCAATTCATAATTCCACTTAATAGTAGAATCCAAGTTTAGCACAAATCAATAACTGTAGAATAGATCATGCATGAAGGCAAGAACACCCAATATGCTTGTAAGTCATATATTTAAATCACATAGAAGGTCCAATTCTCAACAAGGTAAAAATCATGCTTTTAGTCATAATGTCTCATATACATGGTATTTCACATTCAATTATGAAACCAAGCTAAGTCATAAGTTAACCCTCAATCATCATATGCTATCCAAGACCACTCTATTAGTCTAAGATCAAGAAGTCGTATGCTTATACATATAAATCTCTTTGTAGAATAATAATTCATTCTATAACCCAAAAGTCCATAGTAGTCCAAGACTTAGGTAAACACTAGAGCGGTGATAATTTGTAAGGTCAAACCATACCGGCGAGTCTTAGATAACAACTTAGTTATCCTAGCGACTTATACAAGTAGACTCTATGTATAGAGTACTGAAGATAGTCTCAATCCAAATCATCTCATAGAAGGGTTCTCAAATTCATTATCTTGGGTTTCCCAAGATATTCACAAGGCGACTCTAGCGAGTCGGTATTCCTATAACAACAATCACGCTTCCCTAGGTTTCATATAGGCATAGATCACATTCTTATAAGTCTTGGGACTTCATTTGAAGTCCGACAAACATTAATAGTTCTAATTCGTAATTGAACCAATCCAAATGTCTTTCATTCGAGTCACGCATTTGCAACCCATACATAACCAATCCAAAATCTAGCAATAATATCGTACTTAACATCACTCAAGGACTTCCATTAGAGTCCTAAGCCACAAATAAACCTTAGCAGTAATTCGGTCTCACTCGATCAAATCTTAAGATTTTGTGATTGAGATTCAAAGAACACAATAGTCATAGGAATTTACCCTAAGACTCAAATAACAACTTCTATAATTAATTGACTTCATTTAGGTCAAATTACAAAGTCTCAAATTCTAGGTCAAGGCATAAGTTCGGGATTCACAATTTATCCGGGTTTCTAAACTCAATCACAATCAATCTTAAACCATAACAACTCCAATACACCCAATAAAAATCATTTGGGTTCAAACCCTAACTAACGTATATTGATATCCACCAATAACATATCATTTTGACATGTAAAACAACGAGAAATCATTAGGAACGAGTCTCTCACAATCTAACATCAATATTGAGTTAGAGAGAGAAACTAGGGTTTAGGTAACGTACCTTAATCGAGCCACAAACAACTAGGAAAAGGAAAAAAACCGAGGGGAAATTATCTACTCGACGAGGGCTTCGCGATGGTGGTCTCGGATCGTCAAATGGATGACCGGAACTCCGGGAATCTACAAAACACGCACTAATCTCCCACTCAATCTCACGAACTCTCTTTCTCTCCCGTTCTTGGCTGAAGACGTCACAAATGAAGAGAGGGAAGGAGTGTTATGGGTTATAAGGGTGTTTAAGGACTAAAATACCCTCAAATGGGTGTAGGGGCAAAGGTTAAATAAGGGTAAGATAGGAATTTCACTTCAAAAATCTAGTTTGGAAGTCATCTGCTCGTAACAAGGAAAAACCAATTGTTCGGGTGGCTGGGCCGAACACTTGTGAAGGTATTCGGTTGAGGTGGTTGAACATCTCTAAAGGTGTTCGGTTGGGCTGGCCGAACATTTCCCAAAATGTTAGATGGTCAAGTCTTAACAAGGATTTAAGTCTAAAACAAAGCCAAATGGGTCTAGGATTGAAGGTGAAACACACGTTGGGTAAATGCAACTCAATGAAGCATAAAAATGTGTACAATGGCCTTGGGAGGCTCAACTAAACCTCAAGACAATAGTGGAATGACCTAGGGTACAACCGAGGTCACAGAAAAGAACCACGCGAGAAAACTCTCAACCGAGTCAAGTAATGAACAACGTCAGTTTACGACTTGTAACTTTAACAAGTTAAAGTCTATGGGACATATAGAACTAAGGTATTGGCTTCTAGATAGCCTACCTATACAAATCAAGGTTCTCTCCTCAAGTTAAGTAAGCGAGGTTATCGTTAAATGGTAGGCAAAAGGAGAAGGTCAAATACACAAAGGTTAAGGGTCTTACATCCTCACCACCTTAAAAGAATTCGTCCTCGAATTCACAATCCTACACAACAACCAAAAGTTTAATACTCTGGCCTAGAAATGAAGTTGAGGCAACCACCTAGGTGTGCCTCATAACACGATGGGGAGAAATACTCAAATATCAACTCCAATAAATTCCAAAGTCGAGTCATCTTGACTATTGACGGGGTTTAAAGACATTAGCAAGACTTACAAAGTTCCAACAAACGTGGATATCGAGGTAAAAATTCTTCTCTATCAACTAATCAAGTAATTCATATGCATGTTCACTAATTGCACCGAACTAACAAACTTCCCAACCAAGAATTTTTTGGACTAACGGAATTATTTTGTCACAACACGAATCTCTAGGGTCTAACGCCCTTACAATGGAATCATGTTGTCAATCATCATCATGGACCATATATTCACCCAACAAGGAAGACATCCAATACGATGTAATTCATCTGATCAAGTCACAAGTTCAATTCATTCATAGCATGATTTCAATATACATGTTGCACGTATTTGCACAAGTAAAACAAGATACCATTTTCAATTCCATTCCATTTGGTAACGGGTTCAGTCAATTCCTATCTTATATCACACCATTCTAGTTCTCCGACGAAGACCTCTTGATAATCAAGTCAGGGGCTCTCTGAAGTGACTTCAAAAGCTTTCTTCGTATAGGATGCGGGGTGTTTGTAAATCACATAAAAGCATCCTTTATAACAGTCTCATGCACATATAATATAGACACTTATAGGCATGGCAATCAATATCATGTACATAGTATATTAATCTACTATGCAAATAAATAACACTAATACTTTTATCAATGTATCAGGCTTGAATCAAAACAAATCAATGTCTCGAAGTCACTAGGTAGTAAATACTTATTAGTTAGTATACTACAATCCTTATAAGTCGAACCCTATACGGCCAACAATCAATCTGATCAATAATCACGTGGTCACCTATCGGCAAATCACCAAGTCTCAACTTGGAACTACGACCATACTTCGATTATTGGGGTATTCCTTCCAATACTAGATAACAGGCAGCGGCAAAGAGTCCTCCAATTCCCAACACTAGGTAGCACGGGCACTCACGATTAGGTACGACAATAACTATATAAACTTATATAGAAATCACAGAATACACTAGGTACTATGGGAGGCTTAGCCACTCCGCTCAAGAAACATATAACAACGATCAAAGGCACTAATGGACACCACGACGATCACACTCAGGATCGGCAACCTGAGCTTAACTGATCACAATAACGGACTAAGGAACAATTGCTCTATGGAATTGCTGCACTCACCCTTGGTATAACTGCAACTTAAAAGCAACATAGGCAGAATATAATACTCCTAGACACATGCTTGCACTCACGAAAATCTAGACCAAATCAAACTTAGTACTCCAAGTCCTATACTTGTACAAAAGAACATGCCACTAAGGCACTAACAAGAACACTCTACGATAAATACTCGACGACAAACCCAAACCCAACCTAGGCAATGGAACCTATCATGTCTTATAGCAAACGTAAGCTTTGATACCAACTGTGACGACCTGACCCAGATTTTGGCATGGAATCCCAAGGTCGTACTGCTAGGACAAGGCAAGAAGAGGACAATCATTTGTAAAACAGTAGTGTAAGTTGAACAGTTGAGCTAACAAGCTCAAATAAAGGTAGTGAAGTCGTACTAAAATACGAGTTTACAACATTCGAATATGCGGAAGACATAGGGAAAAGAAGTCCCAAGCTATGACGCTCGAAACCAAAGTCAAAGAAACAAAGAGAGACATTAATCTCCCGAAGGGGAAAATAAAAATTCGCGTGCCGCAACATCGCAGACGCTGAACAAACCATCAGCACTCCAGGCCGGCGTTTAAACAGAGAATGAACCTGATATAACAATTACCCATGGCTAAAGAATACCGGGGTTAACCAGTGACTAAAACAATTATAATATAGAAAAGCCCAAATCTACTGCGTGCCCGGGAGACAACTGAAATAAAAACTAGAACCACGAACAACGGCATGACACAACACGTCAGCCCAAGGAGGAAACAATACAAAAACCCAAGTGATCTACCCGACTGTAAAATCTAAATAACTATACAATACAACGATCTCACAAGAATAGCAAGGTACATAAGCAAATGACGATGCTAAAAAAAATAGATCTCCACAAGTAACTACTCAGGGATGTCGGGTGCTACTAACACGAACCACACGATCTAATCTCGATTGCGATCTGCTACAGTCACAATCTATTCGGTCTCAACGCGGTTATCAATAACTGCATACTAGAAGGCAAAGTACGTGATGAGTCAAAATGACCCAGTACACTACTACAAAACAATATAACATAAATGAAATATTGCCATAAGTGGAAATGAAATCATGTTACAACGACGAAGACCTAGTAAGTCAAGTTGTACTGTACAGAAACCATTCCTTTACCAGACTACCAAGATGAACCAAAGTGAATTCCCTATTCACAAACAAACAAACAATTATGGAGACAAGTCACAAGAATCATCGTATGAATATGGACGTATGATTAAATATAAACATTCCAAGTCTCCCAAAGTCTAAATAGGTAGAAGTATGCATATTTATATATACACATATAAAGACAATCGTGGAATAATCAAGTAGAATTATGTATATTTACATATATACATATCAAAAAATTCAAGGACAAGTACATATATCAAGTCTCTCATAGGATCATCAGGTATAGGTGTATAAACTCGTTTATATACCTAATAATTCAGTCATGGAATTTATCATGTAAATGTATGCATATCTATATACATATACCTATAAATTCTTTCGTGAATTTAACATAAATTAGTATGTATACTTATATATATATATATATATATATATATATATATATATATATATATATATATATATACATCGAGTCTTTCAATGCACAATCAATACAAACATGGTCCTTTAGATCTCATGCTTAACCAACACTCTGTTAACACATAAGTGCTCATAGTAAGCAACATAAGGGATAAATGAGGTACCAATCGATGTCATGGTGTTGTTCCTGCAGTTACAAGTGGTTAACCAGGAATGTGAGTCAGATGCTCGAGATGGAGACATGGTCCTTCCGAGGAGATGCCCGGGAATAGCACTAGCCAACTGCGCTCTATTGGTTACGAAGGTGGGTGGCTACTTCCCCACTGTGGCCAACAATGGAGGTATGTGTGACTGTCTCCGGTACGGCGACACATAGCAATCCTAAATTCCATTGTTCATTAAGACTATACATCGTCCACCATCAACACATATTTAGTCAGGAAATGCCAGTTGGACTTCCCTGAAATGCACAAGTAGATGTTTACTTGCCAATTTCAAATAGGTATAAAACTTTGTTAAACTCATGTAGTGATCAATATTAATACTATGATCGGGGAAATCGCATAAAGAGTCAATTATGTCTCAAAACACACAAGTGTCACATTGTCCACTCTGTTCAAGTCAAGCTCCAAAAACTAGTGATCTATCAAATGGATTCTCAAAGTCGTAGGACCTCTCTACGCTCTCATTCAAGGCATCGCGAGGTTCTTATTCTATTTAGGAACTCTAGTTCATGAATCACTAAGTCAAGTGCAAAAGGAAAGCCTAACTTGATTAATTGTCAAACCAAGCTTAGTTCAATTTCAATTTATAATTCCATTTAATAGTAGAATCCAAGTTTAGTGCAAATCAATAAATGTAGAATAGATCACGCATGAAGGCAAGAACACTCAATATGCTTGTAAGTCATATATTTAAATCACATAGAAGGTCCAATTCTCGACAAGGTAAAAATCATGTTTTTAGTCATAATGTCACATATACATGGTATTTCACATTCAATTATTAAAACAAGCTAAGTGATAACTTAACCCTCAATCATCATATACTATCCAAGACCACTCCGTTAGTTTAAGATCAAGAAGCCATATGCTTATACATATAAATCTCTTCCTAGAATAATAATTCATTCTATAACCCAAAAGTCCATAGTAGTCCAAGACTTAGGTAAACACTAGAGCGGTGATAATTCGTAAGGTCAAACCATACTGGCGAGTCTTAAATAACAACTTAGTTATCCTAGCGACTTATGCAAGTAGACTCTATGTATAGAGTACTAAAGATAGTCCCAATCCAAATCATCTCATAGAAGGGTTATGAAATTCATTATCTTGGGTTCCCCAAGATATTCACAAGGCGACTCTAGTGAGTCGGTATTCCAACAACAACAATCACGATTGCCTAGGTTTCATACAGGCATAGATCACATTCTTACAAGTCTTGGGATTGAAGTCTGACAAACATTAATAGTTCTAATTCATAATAGAACCAATCCAAATATCTTTTATTCGAGTCACACATTTGTGACCCATACATAACCAATCCAAAGACTAGCAATAATCTCATACTTAACATCACTCAAGTACCTCCATTAGAGTCCTAAGCCACAAATAAACCTTAACACCAATTCGGTCTCACCCAATCAAATCTCAAGATTTCGTGCTTAAGATTCAATGAACACAAGTAGTCATAGGAATTTACCCTAACACTCAAATAACAACATATATAATTAATTGACTCCATTTGGGTCAAATTACAAAGTCTCAAATTCTAGGTCAAGGCATAAGTTTTGGATTCACAATTTATTCGGGTTTCTAAACCAAATCACAATCAATCTTAAACCATAACAACTCCAATATTGTGGCGACCCGACCCGGATCTCAATACGAGACCCCGAGGTCGTGCCGTCAAAAACACACAAGATAACAAATAACGGGTAAGGCCATAACGGCGATACGCCAATAACTTTAACACATGCGGAAGCGTAACATAATTAAACGGTGGCGCCCGAGCTAACAAGCTCAAACTAACACAACCAAAGAGATAATGAATCTCTCGGTCCAAAAATTAAAATCACGTGACGCAACATTGGGCACGTAAAACAAAACTACCTGTCATGCAATATCATTAAATAACAATTTATATACCAAGTCATCGGCGACGTTACAGCCGGAACCCAACATTAAACTAAGTCTACAACTCTAGTCTAGCATGCTTAACGCCTAAAAACATGCTGGAGTAAACATAACCAACGATATAAATAACTTGATATAGATAGAAACAATATTATTAAATTAACATGGCACGACTAACATCCGTCGGCTCACAAAAGACTAAACAACATAAACAAGTACCAATTAAATAATCACAAGGCTTACCACCCATAGTGAAGTTTATATAACTTCACTTCCCAATCGACCTTTCCAAATCAAAGACTACCAATTAATAAACTAGTATCAACCTTCTCAATGAACCACACATACTATCGTAGACTCGGCGGGTTCCTTCGAATCACTAGCTCGGCTCGAATCTAAGGAAAACAAGGTAAACATAGTAAGTCATAAAGACTTAGTAAGCTACTAAAGATGCAATGTCATGGCATGACATTATGCTCAAATAAAACATATACATCTCATATCATGCTCATGATATAACATTTCATGGAATAACCCACAACACAAACCGAAACCTAATCATCGTCTCATAGAACATCATTTGCATAATTCATCATAAGTAATTCATCTCAATAGAATATGATTCTTAATTCCAATATGTTTAACATGTCATCTTCATATTGCAATATTCATCAAAACATCATCCACATAACTCAATTATACCATGAGTCTCACACTTCATCATTTAACATAATTCATATAAGAACTTATATATGAAAGACAATGGTTTCCATTCTAATCAAGATTAGCATGTTATATCTCTAGTATAACACTATATCAAAAGTCATCATTTCATTAACATGTTATATTTCTTATCATAACATTTCATCAAGTAATCATCATCTCATGTAAATCATATTATTAACCACGTAGCACAACAATTCATATAAGTGCTCGTAAATAAACATGTGTAACAAGAAACGTAAATCGAACTGTTACAACCAAGATCCGGGTCCAATGCCCAACCAAACTTACCATGGGATTCATCCTCAAACCAAAATCCGGGTTCAACACCCAACTGATCATACCTTGGGTTTCATCCTCAAATGATCACAACTCACCAGTTTCCCTTAATGAGTACTCGTTACATTCATCCAATCCCCGGATGAGAAATGGGAGCTCGAAATTAGGCTAGATGGCTCTATCTCGAGACCACATCCCACTATTGGCCAAATAGTGAGGAGAAAGGGAACCAATGCAACGATTCATAGCGAATGTTCCCAAAGGCTATGAATCGTCCCATTGCCGACACTACGACCAAACCGCCAGCTGGACTCAAATTCAAGCACATGTAATATATACTCACATGCTCAAACAAAGGAAAAGTACAACACACCGTACTAATCCAATGAAGTAGATATTTACTTTTTAAATCACATAGTTATGCATTTCTATGCTAACTATCACACAAACACATTAGAGCATTAATATCAAGTCTCTAATACCCAAGTGTTCTTCATACACTTGTAAACGCTCGGAGGTTTAACCTCCATCAAAACTACCCCAAATTCCGTAGGATCTCAATATGTGATTCACTATAATCATATTAGTCCACTAATCGACTCCGTTGAGTCATTTCTACTATTTTCAAATTTGAAGGCATAGAAGCTACTTGCATCATAGCCCTCCTATTATTCATTAGCTATTATTCATGGCTAAGTTCTTAAGGTTAGCAACATTGTGCAACCCAACATTTCATACCTTCCCAACAACAATCCCCAAATCATCATTCATAAGTCAACACTTAATATTTAAAGTCAACCATCACATTTCAAGCATGTATCTCATGTTAACATTTAATCAAGCATGCTTTCATTCAAAATAACCATTTATCCAAACAAGATGTAAATTCATCTAGCATACTCATAATCAAGATATAAATCCATCTAGCATGCTCCTAACCTTCAATTCATGAATTATTGTTGACCAACATGCTCTTATATGCATAAAAGTCAACTCAACCCAATAAAGTCAAACATAACATTTTATTCATGAAATCCATAATGACAATTCATTATACATGTTCATAATCCAAAATTCATGAATTAGATAGCATCATACTCTCATATGCATGATAGTCAACTCTTATTCTTAAAAGTCAAACGAAACATTCAAACATGTAATTCATTGTAAAAGTTCTTCTTCATGCTTACAATCAAAAATTCATCAATTGGATGGCAACATACTCTCATATGCATAATAGTCAACTCTTATTCTTAAAAGTCAAACGAAACATTCAAACATGTAATTCATTGTAAAAGTTCTTCTTCATGCTTACAATCAAAAGTTCATCAATTAGATGGCAACATACTCTCATATGCATAATAGTCAACTCTTATTCTTAAAAGTCAAACGAAACATTCAAACATGTAATTCATTGTAAAAATTCTTCTTCATGCTTATAATAAAAATTCATCAATTAAATGGCAACATACTCTCATATGCATAATAGTCAACTCTTATTCTTAAAAGTCAAACGAAACATTCAAACATGTAATTCATTGTAAAAATTCTTCTTCATGCTTATAATAAAAAATTCATCAATTAGATGGCAACATACTCTCATATGCATAATAGTCAACTCTTATTCTTAAAAGTCAAACGAAACATTCAAACATGTAATTCATTGTAAAAATTCTTCTTCATGCTTATAATAAAAATTCATCAATTAGATGGCAACATACTCTCATATGCATAATAGTCAACTCTTATTCTTAAAAGTCAAACGAAACATTCAAACATGTAATTCATTGTAAAAATTCTTCTTCATGCTTATAATCAAAAATTCATCAATTAGATGGCAACATACTCTCATATGCATAATAGTCAACTCTTATTCTTAAAAGTCAAATGAAACATTCAAACATGTAATTCATTGTAAAAATTCTTCTTCATGCTTATAATAAAAAAATCATCAATTAGATGGCAACATACTCTCATATGCATAATAGTCAACTCTTATTCTTAAAAGTCAAACGAAACATTCAAACATGTAATTCATTGTAAAAATTCTTCTTCATGCTTACAATAAAAAAATAGAGATTCAACAAGTATACTTCCAAACTCCCAAACATATATCCATTTATAATTCTAACAATTCATAACATCCAATAAACTCCAAAAATCATGTACATCATCAATAACTCATTTACTTCATCAACTTATAATCAATAACTCATTTACTTCATCAACTTATAATCATATACTCATCATATCAAAGTCCAAGCTTACACAATGAACTTCCCTAACATACTTCACAAATCATAGAAATCATCCTACACATGATTCTTAGCAAGTTCACTCTTAACTTCAAAATAAAATCGCACAAAGCATGCATGTGTACTCATTGACCTCAAATAGCACCCTTGTTTTCCTTAGGGTCAATGAGCACCAAAAATCATATAAGAAGAGTATAGTAGCTTACCTACAATCACCACTACAAGTAAACAAATCGAACATGCAAAGGGTGGAATGGGTTCTCCTCATCTTCCTCTTCACTTCTATGGCTTGGATTTGTAAATGGACTCCTCTAGCTTTGGCCACCATTGATGAACACTCAAGAACCTCTCAAGAACTCTCTCAAACCTTCAAGGAGTATTCAGCCACGTTTTTGGAGGAGATGGCAGAAAATGGGAGGCTTAGTGGGTGTGTTTGGTCACCCTATGGCTGAAAATGTGAGTGGGAGGAGTGGCCAATGCATGTTGATGCATGTTGATGTCTCTCCTTGCCAAGTGCCTTCCATGCACTCAAAACTCCCACAAGATGTAAGGCATGCAATGGTTGATAGTTAGGATGGTTTAAGAACTGAATATGGGGAGTTTATCATTAAGGGTAGGTGTGTGATTGGCCAAAAAGAAAGTCTAACACACAATGAGTGGTCAACTATAGTAGACCAGAATTTGGGTCATTTTACAAAATGTTCCTGTACCGAAATACACGTCCTAAAATTACACAAAAGGTATGGTTAGAAAGCTCTATGAGTCTAGTTTCTAACGCATCAAACGGATCCGAATTCTGAGTTTCCTACACAAAGTTATGGCCAAAATACTACAGACCTATCGTGGCCTTCGGAAATACGCGAATTTCCGAAAATCAAACTCGAGCGTGTGTAAACGTTTACACGACCACTAAAAAATAATTCTAAGTTAATTACCCAAGGTCCCCTAGTCATCTAGGGTCAAAATAATACCAACCGAAAAAATCGTACAAAGAAGAAGAACGACAAGAAGTAAAGTAGCAATCAAACCGTCGATTCGACAAGCATTCAAACAAGATTTAAATCATGTTAAGGATGTTATGAATGATCTCTAATACTTACATATATGCATCCATCTAGAAGTCTAACATATCTAAACATGTTATTTAATCATCATGTAAAGATCTAGGACCAAATCGAGGTCAGGAACACAAAACCCGAGTAAACTCTCAATCGCGTCGCATTTCGACTATCGTCGACTTGTGGCTTTCGCAAGTTAACAGCTAAATGACATCTCTTAAAAGTGTTTTGGTCTTAATATGATCTCTCATACACATCTAGACTCTCTCACAAACCAAACAAGCGATCAACAAGAGAAGAAGTGCGAGCATTGCACGCAATTCAAGTTAACCGGGAATCGGGGTCTTACAAATATACCCAATAAAAATCATTTGGGTTCAAACCCTAACTAACGTATTTTGATATCCCCCAATAACATATCATTTCGACATGTAAAACAGCGAGAAATCACGAGGAACGAGTCTCTAACAACCTAACATCAATATTGAGTTAGAGAGAGAAACTAGGGTTTAGGTAACGTACCTTAATCGAGCCACAAAAAACTAGGAAGAGGAAAAAAAACCAAGGGAAAATGATCTACTCGGCAAGGGCTTCGCAATGGTTGTCTCAGATTGTCAAACGGATGGTCGGAACTCCGGGAATTGACAAAACACACACTAATCTCGCACTCAATCTCACACATTCTCTCTCTCCCGTTGTTGGCTAAAGACGACCACAAATGAAGAGAGAGAAGGAGTGTTATGGGTTATAAGGGTGTTTAAGGACTAAAATACCCTCAAATGGGTGAAAGGGCAAGGGTTAAATATGGGTAGGATGGGAATTTCACGCCAAAAATCGAGTTTGGAAGTCATCTGCTCATAATAGGGTAAAACCAATTGTTCGGTTGGCTAGGCCGAACACTTGTGAAGGTATTCAATTGAGGTGGCCAAACATCTCTAAAGGTGTTCGGTTGGGCTGGCCGTACATTTCCCATAATATTCGGTGGTCAAGTCTGAACAAGGATTTAAGTCTAAAACAAAGCCAAATGGGTCTACGACTGAAGGTGAAGTACACGTTGGGTAAATGCAACTCAATGAAGCATAAAAATGCGTACAAATGCCTTAGGAGGCTCAACTAAACCTCAGGACAATAGAGGAATGACCTAGGGTACAACCGAGGTCACAGGAAAGAACCACGCGAGAAAATTGTCAACCGAGTCAAGTAACGAACATCGTCAGTTTACGACTTGTAACTTTAACAAGTTAAAGTCTATGGGACATATAGAACTAAGGTATTGGCTTCTAGATAGTTTACCTACACAAATCAAGGTTCTCTCCTCAAGTCAAGTAAGCGAGGTTACGGTTAAACGATAGGCAAAACGAGAAGGTCAAATACACGAAGGTTCGGGGTCTTACATATAAGCTATAATTTTCAATAAAGTGGAACTAATAAATCAATAATACTGTATGAATATAAAATCATCTATTAAATAAATTAGAGCAATGATATCAACAACGTGTAGAACTAATAATCTCTAACACTCAAAAAAGTAAAATAATACTCTATTTGTTCCACTATATAAAAGAGTCCACATACGTTTAAAAAGTTTAATAACTAAGAGATAGATTAACCAATATGCTTACATCACAAGTGGAGGCTAGGGTAAAGATGAATGATTATGATAATTGTAATAGAATACTTTTTAAAAGTGGACTGTTTATGTGAAAATAAAAAATAATATACATGAAATTGAGGGAATGATATTTCTAATATCCAAATCACTCAAACCAATCTATTATCAATATAACTCAATTGAATAGTATAGAAGATTAATACAATTGAATAAACAAAACCAAAACCCACGGGACGATCCAATACATAATGCACCTATTTGTACATTGCGATACATGACGTTAATGATTTTTTTTTCCAATTAGAAAAAATATTGGGGTGTAACGCGGTTGAAAATCATTTAAAAGAAACTAACTTGAATTTCTCCCGCGCCCCCCCCCTCCCGAAAAAGTAAATACATATATATTACGGTCAAACTTACCATCACCAAAATTTAATTCGGTATGTACCTAAAACAACCTCAACTGCAAGCAAAAAATATCCACTTGTACCACTACTGTAACGTCCCGAACCCGAAAGCTCGGTCCGCTATGTGTAGCCCACACACTGACCCACTGAGCACGCAGCACCTTGGATCATCAAGCCCACCATAAGTGGAACCAAAAGTCCATGAATGATGTTGTGTGTGATTTATCGGGTAGATGTGAGACATGTGTGTGATTTATAAGGTAGTCATGCGCTACTACTGGGCACCAACATCATCTATGGACTTTTAGGTCGGCTTGTGGTGGGCCTGATGACCCAAGGTGGTGCGTGGTCAGTGGGTCAGTGTGTGAGCTACATGTAGCGGACCGGGCTGTCGGGCTTGGGGCGTTACAAATGGTATCAGAGTCGATCCCGGTCGAAAATGTGGGAACAAAGTGTTGTGCAGGCCAAAGTGCTACACCGCAAAAGGTGGGAGCCACCTCTTGATCCCCATACGTGCCACCTCTGGAATCCTGCATCGCCCGGGGTACGATTCGGCCTTGACGAGGACGTCAAGGATGTAAGTGGGGGAGATTGTAATACCCCAATCTCATATCAGGTAGATATGGGATTTGTGTGTGATTTATAAGGTAGTCATGCGCTACTACTGGGCACCAACATCATCCATGGACTTTTGGGTCGGCTTGTGATGAGTCTGATGACCCAAGGTGTTGCGTGCTCAGTGGACCAGTATGTGGGCTACGCGTAGCAGACTGGGCTCACAGACTCGGGTCGTTACAAATGGTATCAGAGTGGGTCCCAACCAGAAACATGGGAACAAAGTGTTGTGCGGGCCAAAGTGCTAGACCGCATAAGGTGGGAGCCACCTCTTGATCCCCGTACGAGCCACCTCTTAAATTCTACGTCACCCGAGGTACGATTCGAACTTGACGAGGACGTCAAGGATTTAAGTGGGAGAGATTGTAATACCCCAATCCCACTTCGGGTAGATGTGGAACTTGTGTGTGATTTGTAAGGTAGTCATGCGCTACTACTGGGCACCAACATCATCCATTGATTTTTGGGTCGGCTTGTGGTGGGCTTGATGACCCAAGGTGGTGTGTGCTTAGTGGGCCAGTGTGTGAGCTACACGTAAAAGACCGGACTCTCGGGCTTGAGGCGTTACAACTACATAACCATCAACCTCCACAACCACCACCACTACCTCCTTAGCAACCACCACAACCTCCATCATCTCCATAATATCACATAATTATATATGCTATAATCGGTGTTTTCAATACCCAAAGCTAGCCTTCCCTTGTGTTCTTATATATAATTCATCTATATTTTTCTAAGAAATGTAAGTCTCTAAAGCTATAGAAAAATAATTAATTTTGCCAATGTACTTTGACGAATCTTTACATTTTTTCACTGTATTATTTTTCGAATGAAATTATCATTGTAATTTTAAAAATAGATGCAATTTCATCACTATCCCTAACTGTCATCCAATTTTAACGAATTTAATTTTAGTTATTTCCCCTAATTTTTTTTTAAATGTTGGAAGATCATTAATGATTATTAATGTTAAAAGGTAGATTGTTTTTTGGTTCTTAAATTATAAGGGGATCCTTTTTTTTGTGCTTTTAAGGGTTAAAAAAACTATTTTATAAAGAAAGAATGAAAGAATGAATGATATATAAAAATACAAATAAGAAAAAAAATAGTATATTGTTTGAACAAAAAATAAGAGAACAATATTTAAATTAATAATATATACATTTTTCCCTAATGGATCATATAATAAAAATATAATAATAATAATAATAATAATAATAATAATAATAATAATAATAATAATAATAGTAATAATAAAACATAATAAGTTTAAAGGAAATCTAATCGATTAATAAAATTTGAAAAAAAAGTTAATTCATTAAATCTAGTTGTTAACACTCATTTATTGAAAGTAATTTAATTCGTAAAGAAATTTGACTTTAATTATAATATATTAATATTTTTCAAAATCCGTTATAATTGGGAATTATAAAGATAATATTATTAAAAGAAAACTTTTAATTCAACCTATAATAGCCACCATAAAAATTGGGATGTGTTAATTTTTTTTAATAATACTATTTTTTATAAGCATAATTTCATTTACAATTTTTTAATGTTATTTGATGATTTATGTCTTATATGTTTTATTTAATAATAATTTATAAGAAAGTATGGCTCTTCTTGACTTGACTAGACTGACCTTTTCTTTTACAAGTCAATTGCCTTTGAATTTCATTCATGGTTGAATTGCCATTTAAACCCATTGGTAGATACAATTTGACTGCCAATAAATGATACTCCTTTTCAAAATTAGGTAAAAACTTGTGTAAAATGGTCTTATGGATATTTTTTGTAAGACAGATCCTCTTAACCCAATTCATCATGTATTGATGAGTTGAGCTGTGAGAGAGTAAGGTTTTGTCTTACGAATTAAGATCCGTAAGACCGTCTTACATGAGACCTACTCTCAAAATTATTGGATGTTGTTTTCCTTTTTCTTTCATCGCAAAATAATTATATTGTTTATAATTTCTTTTTTAAAATGACATTTTTACCACTCTACTCTTATTTTTTATCCTAATTTAAGTTTGGACCATATACACACCAGTTTTCAAAGATACTACACATCAACCAATATTAATAATCAAGTCAATTGTTTTTCCTTAATTCATGTGTCAAGTCAAAATAGACAATAATCTTGAGACAGAGATAGTATAATGTTGGCAAAAACTTATGAAAGATCGACGCACGAATATTTTCTGTAAGACGTATGCTCTTAACCGACTAATCGTGAGTTAGTTGGCTGAGTTGTGAGAGAGTGAATCGTCGTTTTATGAATTATGATCTGTAAAGCATTCTCACTGTAAACTTACTATATAATTTTAGTGCTATACCCATCGAAATCTTATATACACTTGCAAGATTACCTAGTTGTATCAAATAATAAATTTTGAAAGTACGAGTCGATCCGAGGAATATACTGCTTGAAATAAATCCTAAATACTAAAATTGGACACACCTAATTTTATCTAAGCTAACAGATTTGAGATTTAAAATTAAAAGAAAATAAACAAAATAAAAGCAAGGAATTAAACATTATTAATGTGGCAATGATGAAACAATGGCAACATCATAATCAAGGTAAAAAAGATCGGATTGTGATATTTCTAGTCTAGCCAATATCTAATCTAACTCTCCCGATTTCTTAACTCAAGTTTTTAGTAGTCGGGTGCACACTAATATTTGATACGGTTGTCGCTATGTATAGCAAACCTAGCTACCTCTCATCCTCGCCATAGGGAAGAAAATAGTCGCGTGGTACATCAAATACCCAATGACTATCTCCGGCTTTCGATATCGACATGCTTCAGAGGCGTAATGTGACGACACGACCTGGACCCCGAGGAGGAATCGCGAGTCAAGCCGTCCAAATAGGACTACAATTCATGCAAGGACTCAATTATGGAAAACGACGTGACGTAACATTGTAGACGTAAAGCGACTCGGCACCAAATGACTGGAAATTTTTAAAACCTTTTAAACCTGATATAACAGTTAATGCAATGTAAACCAAATCATCGGCGACTTTACAACCGGAACCCAACACTAAACAGTTCATGCTATAATACCTCGACGGATACAACATGCCGGAGAAACAACAGAAGTAAACAAGAGCTAATGTGATGCTTAGCGGAAGATTTAAAACATAATGAACCAACTTCAACTATACGTGGCTCGGCGTACATGCGCCGACACTCAAAATAGAATACAAGTTACCACAAGTTATAGACATAAATACAACAAGTTCAAGTTTCCCAAAATCAAAGTTTAAATGACTTGTTATACCCAACGTCCTTTCAAACGAGAACAAAATAAGGACATCTCTAAAACAATCTCGTCGCGAGTGATCTTGGAAAAGCGCAAACTTTGCAGCACCTCAACGGGAAGGACCTGGACGGCTCGGATCTAAAGCGGTAAAAGGGAAGGGGTAAGTCATAAAGACTTTGTGAGCTAACAATTATGCATGTCATGGCATCATTGAACATACATAGAAGATATCATCATTAATATCAAATCAATCAAAGCATTCATTCATATACATTTAGTTCACATATCCATGGTAGCACGTTGGTTTCACATAAGTGCTATAAAGTAAACCACATATAAAGAGGATATGTCATGTAACCGGTGCCGCTACGTAGCTCCTGCAATACACAACGTTAACTTTATTGTGCCAGAGATACCCGTGATGGATGTATCAAAGTACCGAGCTCTCTACTTGGTAATTAGACTTGCCAATGTGCTCTGTTGGTTACAGCAAATGGGCTACTTTCCCATTGTGGCCAACAATAGAGGGGTGTGTGATAAAAAACTGGTATAACAACCCAGCACTATCATGAATCCCATAACTCGTGACGGCGATGCATTGTCACACCATCGACTCAACCAAACATGCCAACTGGACTAATGCAATGCCAAGTAGATGTTTACTCGTCATATAAACCAAATAAGGAACAAGTTTGACAAGAGCGAACTTATTCCACAAGTAGGTGTTTACTTATCATCAAATAAAATAGGAATTCGACAAGAGTGAATTCAACATGTCAAATAGATACATCATTCTACAACATGCTCTCGATTATACATTTATTAAATGCATTCATATAAAACGCATAAGAACTCTATTGAGTCTCATAAGCACTCATACATCAAAGCATGTATTTCAATTCATCCCAAAGTCTCGTAAGCTCATATACTAGTCTAACGAACTACAAACGTCATAGGGATTGAATGTGGGGTCGGTATTGTTCAATAACTCCATAAACTCAACTCCGATGAGTCATTGATAAAAGTGCAACAAAATAGATCATAGATATTATATGCATCTCATTACTCTTTTCTATGTTCTCCATTCATTTAGAACACAATAACCAAGCCGTTCATGACCTTAGACTATCAATAATCCAATTCTCGGGTTTGAAACCCTAGAATAGTCGATTTTGTTAAACATACAATTGAAGTTCATTATTTCACAAGAGTTGTTCCCAGACACATTTAGAACATCATTCATGCTTTACACAAGGTCTAATTCATAACTTCACATTGAAACCCTAAGAATTTACATAATTCTAACATGATGAGTTGGTGAATTCTACTTCACTAGTAGTCTTCCTAAGCATGTTTAGAACAACTATAATGAAGGAAGCATGTTATTTTATTGAACATACAAATCTGAAAATTGAGAGCTCACCTTAAGCCTATGATTAATGGAGGAAAGCACAAATAAATCAAGGATTGTAGAAGAGGAGGGCAAGGGCTTCGATTAGGCGGTCTCGGTTCGCCAATCGGGTTACTGGAACTCCGGTAAATGGTGACACAAATATGGAAGCTTCTCTAGCTCAACAATGGCTTCAAGGTTCAGTAATTTTTAGAGGTTGAAGACAATGGGGCTGTCAAGGGCTTTAAATGGGTGAACAAAACCATAATCCTTGTGAAGGGTGGTTATATGGCTTTTAATTGGTCAAGGCTTGAAAGCCTTTGATTAGGAACTCATCCAAGGGCTAACAAGGCTTAGACTAGGGTCAACAAAGGTGTGCCAGCCAAAAAGGGATGGCCAAGGGTCAAGGGAAAAGGGGAAATCAACCAAAATCACTTAAAATTCCGAAATCTGGAAAACAGAGTTTTCATTTGCGAAGTCACAGGACAGTCAATCTTGTAAAATCGACCATAAATAGCTCACACCTCCAAATGTAGTGATTATTGATTTTTCTGAAACTAGACTCTTTAAAATATATTTTAACATTTTAAATTACTCAATTTGGACTTATATTCATCACAATAAGGTTACTACAAAATCAAGTACATAAGCTGATTTCCTGAAAACAGAATTCTGGCACAGCCGCAAGTCAAGACCTAATTGAGGTACTTAGACACCTTGGAAAAATACCAAATTTTACTAGGAGTATCCTAACATATGTATGTAAAACAGACCCATAGGGAATCTCAATCACTTTATTAGATTGGTACCAGAATTTTCCCAAAGTTTACCCAAAATAGGGACTAAAACTGTGAGGTTTCTAACTTTTCGTTAAGCACCCAATGATCAATGAGATGACCAAGAACCATGAATCAATGATACTAAGACTCATTAAGACTTAGTTAAGTTTTTAGGAAGCTAAGGTGAATATTCGAAGCATTAACGACAAAGCATGCAACACATATAAGGCATACAAGCGACAATGATCATAATCAACCTAATGCAAGTATGGCATGAACAATATAAACTCCCTAGCATGTTAAGGCATATGATAAGCATGCTATAATGATGTTATACAAGTAATGAGTTTGGGTTCTCACATCCACTCCCACTTAAAGGAATTTAGTCCCTAAATTCATACAATCATCTTAAACAAGTATGGGTATTTCTCCCTCATATCAAGCTCAATCTCCCACGTGGCTTCCTCAATATCATGATTCTTCCATAAGACCGTCACTAACGGAATCCGCTTTGTCCTCAAGACTTGCTCTTTGGTATCAAGGATCCTCACCGGCTTCTCAACGTAGGAAAGATCGGGTTCAAAAGTAATCTCTTCATAAGCAAGAACATGTGATTCGTCCTTCAAGTACTTACAAAGCATAGAAACGTGAAATACATCTTGGATACCCGATATAGATGGTGGTAACTGTGGGTCGCCCGGCGTGCACCCGCGCCCCGCGTGCCCTTGGATAGGGGTGCGCGTACGTGCGGATGCGAGACACCACTGCTCTCATTACATCCTCCCTTGTTTAGGGGAAAACGAAATTAAAACTGCGAGAGGAGTGCTGTCTAAAATAGCGCGTTGGAATGCGCCTCGGTTGACTTTCGTGGATTTTTGATCCAATATGGGAACTTTGGGTTTCCCGCATCAAGTTATCCCTTGTTTAGGGGATACCAGGATATGGGAATGCATCACTCTTTGATTCCCATTCTCCCTTTTTTAGGGGAAAACGGAAAAGTGCAAAAAAGGATGTTGCGACGCCCTCACTATGGATTTTTTTTTTAAAAGCCTTATGGCCTATTTTGGATCTCTATGGGTGCTTTGGGTTTCCTGCATCAAGTTATCCCTTGTTCAAGGGATACCAGGATATAGGAATGCATCACCCTTTCATTCTCATTCTCCCTTTTTAGGGGAAAACGGAAAAATGCAAGAAAGAAGTGTTGCGAGACCCCACTGGATCCAAAATGTTTTATAGAGTCGCCATCTTTATTTTAAGGCAAAAATAAAGCAAAGCCAAAAAAAGAAAAAACCAGAGATTATAAAACGGGTTCGGAGGCTAAGTTACGAGTTGGGAAGGTGCTAGGCACCCAACTCGCCCTTTCGGTCTCAAAAGCAGTTTTTGGCTAAAGTATGCTTTTTGTTATATTTATTTAGCAAATAAACAAAGCATTTAAAGGCAGGAAATAAAAAGCAAATACATTCACGGCTACATTATTTACGGACTTGTAGCCGTCCTCTTACAATAATTACATATATATTTAAATATATTTGGCCATTATAACGGCTCTTTTACATAATATTTTCTAACTAAATCTGGGAAGCACAACGGCTTATATTTTCTACATTGGGCCGGATTTAAAGAACAACTTTCATAAAAACAACGCCCTTAAAGGTTATTACCTTTTAGAGCAGAGTGTGCTCGCTCTGTTCTTCTCTTTTATGCTGTTGCTGCTGTGATTTGGGCAGAGCGACGGCTTATTTTTGGTGGTTTTGGCTCGTTCACTTGGGCAGAATGACGACTTAGTTTTGGTGGTTTTGGCTCGTTCACTTGGGCAGAATGACGACTTAGTTTTGGTGGTTTTGGCCTATTTGGTTGGGTGGAATAACGACTTATTTTTTGTGATTTCGGCCTATTTATTAGGGTAGAGTAACGGCTTACTTTATGGTTTTTGGGCCGGGGAAATAAGGTGGATACCTAACTAAAGGGCTAGGGATCACTTTTAACCGGTGGGTTTTTGGTTTGGTGGAGTTTTGGCAAGGTTTCAAGGCTTTATGGGCTAACCACTCCCTATCTCACTTCACTCACTAATTTCTCAGTGTTAGGACGACGCAGAGAATTTATCGGCGTTTCTTCTCGATCTCTTCCAGGCTTCTGAAGTGAACCCCAACGCATCTATTTGTAGTTGGAGGAAGGGACACATCCGGGATTAAAAATCCCTTCAGTGCGTTGAAAATCCTTGTACACTAGGCTTCTTTTCTTGCACAATGCGTTAACTGGGAGAGGCACTGTAGCTAGCTGGGCGTGGATCCAAGGCTTCATTGGCACGGCGCCAAGACCTCCTTTTGGTCGCGCCAAGCCACTATTTGACTTTCAAAATTGTCACTTTTATCCCTCGCATTTTACTCCTTCGCGCATCCTGCTTTGCCTTTCGCATTTTTAACTCCTGCAACTTGACATTTGTTAAGTTTAAACAGTTCTTGATGTCACATGCCAGAGTCACATATCAGGGGTACAAAATTGGGGTGTCTACAGAGCCCCTCAACGATGGAGTCTACGGGTAACCCGAGTCTTACTGAGTAGACGAACATCGTTGATAAACAATAGACTCTCCAATTTCGTTCATTTAAAATAGGAGAGGAATGCAATAGGTAACAGTTATAATGCAACAGTTTATAATGCTAACCAAACTCCATAGCCTAGACAGATTTAGTCGGTTATAACAGGTTATCGTAGTTTTTAAGCAGATATGCAATAAAATGTTCTAATGGTCGGACCTACTAGTGTAGGCTGCCTACGTATCCCTTAATAAAGGAACTCAGACCAAAACATAGTTCAGACCAAAACCTAAACTATCACTCGTGCAATGGTCATGCCTACCGAAATAGGCTGCCTACGTATCCTTATACAAGGAATCAGACCGAGACGTAGTTCATTCAACCGGGGACCAAATGTTGCCGTGCAAGTGCAGCAATGCTAAATGAGCAAGTGCTGCAAAGCTTTATGAAATGAGTGCTGCAAAGGTAATTATAACGTGTTGTGATGGTCGCGTCTACCGAAATAGACTGCCTACGTATCCTTAGCCAAGGAATCAAACCAATCGTAGTTCATCTGCGGCTATGCAGCATGAATTGTCTCCTCAGAAACGCTACCTTCGTAGGAGGACAAGACCTTTCCCTCTGATCCGGGGTTGTATGCCCCTTAAAAGAAAGTTTTCCAACACATCAATTGATGCCTGGAATTCAATGTCTCCTCAGGAACTCAGTCTTTGTTGGAGGACAAAGCCTTTCCCTTGCCCCAGGGTTGTCTGCCCCGTTAGGAAAGTCTTCCAAACATCATACAAATGCAGAGAAAAGGAAAATACCTTCCTTTTCTTACCCTTGTTGTGCACATGGGGCAAATTGCCGCTGCGGCTGCTTTGCTGCTTTATGATGCTCTTGCTGCACTTTGCTGGGGATTTTTCATTTGTCACGGTTGCAGCCTTCACTGAAAAATCCTTTCTCCTGTTCCGCTATATTTTCAGCTTTAGCTGGAAAATCTTTCTTGATGCTGCTCCATTTTTTGTTTTACTGCTCTTTCTAACCTTGGTTAGAAATTTCTTTTTCCTTGCTGTCGCATCTTTTGGTTCCAGCTGAAATCATCTCTTCTTCGCTGCTGTTTTTCCTTTTCGCTCCATTTTCTAGCTTTAGCCAAAAATTTCTTCTTTCTGCCGCCGCATTTTCTTTTGTTGCATGTACTCATACATTTTTCTTTTTTCTCTTTTTGTACATGCATTTTCCCCTCTCCCGATTTTTTTCTTTTCTTCTTTTTTTTTTCTCTATTTTTTTTCTGCATGCTTGCCATTTCTCCTTATTTGCATGCTTATTATCTGTTTATTCTCTTTTTTTTTTTCTTTTTTAATTCTCTTCTCTATTTTTTTCTCTCTTATTCTTCTTTCTTCCTTATTTTTCTTATTTTTCTTTTCTTTCTTTTTTTCTTTCTTCTTCTTTTTTCTTCTTATTTTTTCTATTTTTTCTTCACAATTCTTACCTTCGCCGCCTGAATTTCTTGGCTTTTCTGCTTATTTTGCGGCTAATCTGCTGGGGATATTACTTTTCCTTTGCCCTCGATATGGATGGCCGTCGAATTTGGTTAACAAAATTACTTTTGTCAACTCTTCGTTAAGCTTTGGGGTCATTTTGCAACTTTTGGAACCTGGGGACTTAAGTGTCGCAGCTTCAAACTTTGGAGGGGGAAAAAGGAAAAATTCCTTTTTCCTCCCCTTATTAGTGACGGGAGAAAGAGGAGGGGAGCTACTGCTCCTTCCTTCTTCATTTTGTTTCTTCACCAATTCCTCCGACGCCATTGTTACCCTTTTTAGTTTCTTCTCCATTTTTGGTCATTTTCTCAATTTTCTTTCGCCAACTTAAGTGTTTTCTCTAGCAGATGGCTTATTCATCACTATCCAGGAAGGGGAAAACTCCTATGCACCCAGAATCTGGCGGAAGGAGAAAAGAATTTCCTCCTTTGATCCGGAATAAAATCAAGTACCGATATTCTAAGGACGACTGGGGCAATATCATTTGCGATCGGAACACCCATGTGTCCAATCTTCCTCCCACTTTTGTAAGTTTCTTCTTTTTTATATCTGCTTGAATATACTTCGGATCTGCTAGATTTTAGCACTGTTTGGCACTTTTGGAGCATTCCTGACTCTGTTAATAATGCTTATGCATGCCATATTTATGCCTAAATGATGCAATTAGGTAATGATGCATGAAATTTATGTAATTTATTCTTGCGATGCATGATTAAACTAGTGGTCACTATTTGACCATACTATGCATGATTTATACTATAAATGCAATTGGGGCTATATGATGCATGTTCTAGGCTAAAACATATTTTTACATGCTATATGTTCAAGAAACGGACTTTTCGGAATACAATTCAATTTTTTTCCGGATACATTTTTGGACACATTTTTCGGATGAATACATGACAAAACAGATATATTTTATGCCCTAAAATTTATTTTTCATGCATGCTTATGCTGCTGAGACATAATAAATGTCATGAGAATATTTATTTTCCTGATTGTTGGCATTTTATTCGCTTTTTAGTGCACCCCTAATGCAACTTATTGGACAATAAATGTAAATGATGGATGTATGTATTACTTTATTTGATGCAAATGCAATGCATAAAAATTATAGGATGCTTACTAACATGATGCATGGACATTCTTTATTCTATCATGCATACAATAATGCAAAATGCGATACATATCTTTAAAATGCAAAATACACTTTTTATGATGCCTAGAATGCAAAAATATCTATTTAGATGCAAAACAATACATATAATCTTTTTTTTTCTTTATCATTTTTATGCCTAAAATACATGTTTAGATGCACAAAAATGCATTTTTATTTATTATATATTTATTTTATTTTATTTTTTATGCTTAAAATGCTAAAATATATATTTAGATGCAAAAATGCATCATTTTCTTTATTATTCGAGAATGTAAAAAGAATACAACATATACTTTCAAAAACAAAATATACATTTTTTCTATTTTTTTTATGGATGCTAAAATTTATTATTATTTATATTTAAATGATGTTTTTATAAAATGCATCACGAGAAATCAACATCTTTAATTTTATGATTCATGAAATACAATGCATGGAACATGTTTATTATTTATCCTTATTTATTCATTATTATTTCTACTTATTCATTCATTTTTTTTTTTTTGTTATTAA
>CM028380.1:1689132-1720720 GCA_013146195.2 Codonopsis lanceolata
TCCAACCAACTAACCCTTAAACCTTAAACCAACCTTAAACCTAAAACTTAAAACCCTAAACTAAAGTTATAAACTGCAAATCATAAGCCTAATTTGTAACACTAACGTTAAACCTAAACCATAACACCAACCCTAACCCTAAACTTAACCCGCCTAAACTAACCCCTACCACAACCCCCACTGACCCCCAACCTTACGTCCCCATCCCCGTTATCCCCAACCCCACCCCTACCCCTATCCTCCCAAAAAGATAATTGTATGTACGTTGAGGGTGTTAGTGTAAATGATAAGAATTAAAGGGGTGTTAGTATAAATTTAGTGTATTAATGCTTAAACATCGGTTTATGTATGTTTGTTAGCTGGGTAGCCATGTTGATGCTATGAAATCCATGGTTTTAGTTTACTTGACTTTGAAACCGAACAACATAATCTGTATGTACGTTTAGGGGGTGTTAGTGTAAATGATAAGAATTAAAGGGGTGTTAGTATAAATTTAGTGTATTAATGCTTAAACATCGATTTATGTACGTTTGTTAGCTGGGTAGCCATGTTGATGCTATGAAATCCATGGTTTTAGTTTAATTGACTTTGAAACCGAACAACATAACGTATATACGTTTAGGGGTGTTAGTGTAAATAGTAAGAAATAAATGGGTGTTAGTTTAAATTTAATGTATTAATGTTTAAACATCGATTTATGTACGTTTGTTAGCTGGGTAGCCATGTTGATGCTATGAAATCCATGGTTGTAGTTTAATTGACTTTGAAACCGAACAACATAATTGTATGTACGTTTAGGGGGTGTTAGTGTAAATAGTAAGAAATAAACGGGTGTTAGTGTAAATTTAGTGTATTAATGTTTAAACATCGATTTATGTACGTTTGTTAGATGGGTAGCCATGTTGATGCTATGAAATCCATGGTTGTAGTTTAGTTGACTTTGAAACCAAAAAGATAAGCGTTGTATGCGTTTAGGGGGTGTTAGTGTAAATGGTAAGAAACAAAGGGGGTGTTAGTGTAAATTTAGTGTATTAATGTTTAAACATCGATTTATGTATGCTTGTTAGCTAGGTAGCCATGTTGATGCTATGAAATCCATGGTTGTAGTTTAATTGACTTTGAAACCGAACAACATAACTGTATGTACGTTGGGGGACTTTGAAATCGAACGTGCTTACTTTCAAGCAACATTCATTCCATTTCTTCTTTTTCCATTCCTCTGGTTTAATACTCATATTGGGGGTGGGGGAAATAGGGTTGGACCATTTTTGTTATTATTATTAACTAATTGATTTTGGATAACTTGTACATGTTTAGGTTCTTCCAGCAAAAAAAGCAAAGAAATGATGATTATGCCATAAATGTATTTCTATGGTAAGCTTCTAAAGCTTCTTGTTTGATCATATGAAAACAATGACTTACTTTTTCTTGTTGATTTTTAATCAAAATAGTAATTTTACTTGGACAGGTTTTCTAGCTGATTGTCGTGAAGATGAAGTTTTTTTTGATACTCATGTCGTAGGATTTTTTTAATTTTATTTTTAGTTTTTTTATTAGATATAGTTTACATGGATTTGTACAAGTTTAAATTTACAAGTTAACTCTAGAAACAAGTTTTTGGTATTAATTGTTATGTATAATTTACATGGATTGTTGTAATAACATTTATAGTTTGATGTTTTTAAATTGGTTTTATATTATTGTTTATTTTGTATCTTCAGTTTTGTATTAATTGTTATATTATCAGGTACAAAAATTTATAATAATAGTATTTTTGGGGTTTTTTTTTAATTTTTTTACATTATTAGCGACGGAATTTTCCGTTGCTGAAATTAAAATTTAATAAATTTTTAAATGCCTTTAGTGACGGAATTTTCCGTCGCTGAAATTCAATTTTAATTAATTTTTAAATGCCTTTAGCGACGGAAATTTTCGTCGCTGAAATTCAAATTTAATTAATTTTTAAGCCTTTAGCGGCGGAAATTTCGTCGAAATTCAATTTTAATTAATTTTTAAAAGCCTTTAGCGACGGAATTTTCCGTCGCTGAAATTCAATTTTAATTAATTTTTAAACGCCTTTAGCGACGGAATTTTCCGTCGCTGAAATTCAATTTTAATTAATTTTTAAATGCCTTTAGCGACGGAATTTTCCGTCGCTAAAGACTGCCTTTAGCGACGGAAATCGGTCCGTCAAATTCCGTCGCTGAAAATCAACCTTTAGCGACGGAAAATTCCGTCGCTAAAGACCGCTTAGCTTGACGGAAATCGGTCCGTCGGCATCGGCTGAATGCGGCGGAAAAAATTCCGTCCGGGGGCCTTTATGACGACGAATTTCGCCTTTAGCGACGGAAAATTCCGTCACTAAAGGTCATTTTTCTAGTAGTGATGATGCAATCACCACAAACACTTGATCTCAACCTCATGATGCAATCACCAGAAACACTTGATCTCTCTCCCCCTATTTGATCGGAAAAGGAAGAGGGATAAACAATATTTTAGGAATTCTCAAAAATCAAAGATTTTGAAAAACACAATGAAGTGTTCACCATGCCGTGATCACACCCCTAGCAATAACTGAGCACATCATATCAAAATTCAATACCTCTTAGTTCCACACAAAAATTAGACAACCACTAAATATTTTTCAACATGGAAATTTTTTGGAAATTGATTTGCACAGTTTATTTTAGGACAAAATTTCACCAAGCTGATATCCTTACCAACAATGCATGTCCTAAAATTTTATGCCTAAAAACATGATTACTAAAAGCTTAGGCAAAAAAATTAAAAAATGCAATCACACACAAGTGATAAAGATCAGATCAAAGCGGTGTAGTTCCTAATGTAACTGCATTGGGAGATGCATTCGCCAAAATTGTGATTTTATGATGAATATTGCATTTTTTTTGTTCTTCTCAGCCAGATTTCTCTCCCAAGATCGTAAATTTTTCACAACAAAAATCCATAGGTACTTTATTTCCCTAGGGAAGCCACTTAACTTTTTGATCAACCCATGAAATTCGAAGATTCATAGTCCCAAAAGAAAGGTGCCACAACCTTGTTCATAGGTAGCTCTTTTCCGTTAGGTAGCTTTCACGCTTTTTCTATTAAGGGGAGTCAATTTTCTCAAGATCAACCCATGAGAACCTAAGTTCCATAGTACCTTGACAAATTGCAGCATCCCAAAAATTTCAAAAGGTAGCTCTTTCTTTTGTGGACTTCAAACATACTCAAGAACTGGGAGAGAGAGAGAGAGAGAGAGAGAGAATCATAACAAAAAAATCACAATTGATTTTGAATGTAATTCCCAAGCAACAACAAAAGACACATACATGTGGGTCAATTCATCTATAGTGCCCTCTAAAGACAAAATGCAAGCATGCCTAATTTTTTTTTAATAATTAACTAAGTGTAAAATCATATGGCACATAATAACACAAGAGATTTCCAAAGATTGAAAAATCTCTCAAAATCAAGACACTTGGCAAATATATCAGCAAGATGATTTTCAGTCCCAACATGTTCAATGCAAACAATTTTCATAATCAACCAAGTCTCTAATAAAGTGGTGTCTTAAATTAATGTGTTTAATTTGTTCGAGAATGATGAACTGGATTTTTGTGCTAAACAAATTGCATAAGTGTTATCAAAATACAAGGTTAACATATCAATGTGTAGACCATAATCTTAGATCATTTGGAGCATCCATAAAAGATTTAAGGCTTCTCTCAAAAATATTTTGATAAGCAAGCAAATTTGTGAGAATCAACCTTACCTCTTCTCCTTGTGTATATGCCATCATGAATATTACCTATGATTTCTGAAGTGGGATGTATTTTCTGAATTTTGCTAGGTATGTCATGTCCATGATCAGACTGATGTGTTACGCTTGTTTCGAGTGCGTTCGACATCGAGTTTACGTCAATGTGACTTCCGATGCAGCTACATTCGGAATCACATTGGTTGTCACATTCTGAATCACATCAACTAAACTTCCAGGAT
The DNA here is from genome assembly GCA_013146195.2 of Codonopsis lanceolata. Classification (NCBI taxonomy): domain Eukaryota; kingdom Viridiplantae; phylum Streptophyta; class Magnoliopsida; order Asterales; family Campanulaceae; genus Codonopsis; species Codonopsis lanceolata. The sequence continues at coordinate 1,693,135 of CM028380.1, forward strand.
ATGCAGGTACTGTCTGATCATGTGCAAGGTCAATGGTTTCAGATGCAGGTTCTGAAGATTGTGCAGGAGATTCATGATCTCCAAAGTCAGGAGATTCATCATAGGCCCACTTAGCACCAGAGCATATGTCAAAAGGCTCACAGTATTTGGATTTACCCTTCTTGTCACTGCCTTTGGGAACCCACATCTTTTTAAAGCTTTTAGGTTGCTGTTTCTGTGAATGTGATTTCTGATATAGCTTCGAATGTGACTTCCAATGCTGCTGCATTGGATGCTGCACTGGTTGTTGCATTCGATGATGCATCTGATTTTTAACCAAGAAAGCCTGCCTTACTTCTTCCTCATAAATAGCCTTTTTCAGAAAACAAAATGGCTGAATATGACCAGGCTTATGACAAAAATGACACACAAAATTTTTCTTTCTTGATTTCGGTTTTTCAAAGAAATTTGGATTTTGAAAATTTTGCGTGGGCTGTTTAGGTTCAGAAGTACCTTCACCCTCTCTCACAAACGTCTTTGGTACAAAACAAATACCTGACTTAGATGACTTACCTGAATTGAGCATCTCATCCATTTTTTGTTGACTTGAGTTCCATTTAGCCATGGTTTCATTGGCTTGAATGAACTGCTCTTTTAAACCTTTGATCTCAGCATCTTTTTTACTCAGTAAGCTTTCCAGCCTCATAATGCAATCTTTCTGTTCTTCATTAGCTTTTTTAGCAAGTCATTTGCCTTTCCAAGCAAAGTAACTTGATAAGCTCGCTTCTCCCAATCTTTGTACAGCTCTTTATAACCTTCCAAGTCGATTCGATTCTCCACCGTCTTCGTGATGGAGGAGTTAAAACAAAGACAATGATCTTCCCAACTTCTGTCCAATGTAGCTTCTGATGTAGATACATTCGGAGTCACATTGGCCGAAAATCCTGCAAAATCAGATGGAGAGTTGTGTACAACAGTGAGAGTGATGAGATCACCTAGATCCTAATCATCACTATCACTCAAAGTAGCAGAAAAATTCAAACCCTTCTTTCTTAAAGTATTAGCACATTGATTAGCATAATGCCCAAACCCTTGACAAGCCCTACATTGAATAGAATCAATATTTTTACTTCTAGATGTAGGCTGCTTAGCAAAAGGATTGGTAAAAGATTTTTCAGGGGTTTGAAAAGAACTTTCTTTGGGAGGAAATTTGCTAGGCTCAGTTTTGAAAATTGTTTTGGAGATAGAAGATTGAGATCTGTTCTGCCCCTTTGCTTTCAAAATATTTTTAAACGTTGTTGTTAAAAAATCCATTGACTCTTCAACAAAATCAGATTCTTCAATCTCCTTATGCAATTCAAGAAATTCAGAAGAGATATCAACAACAAAAGGAAAAGCAATACTATCATCAGAAGGAGTAGAAGATGATGTACCTTTGCCTTTATTCTTAATTTGCTCATTGAGGTTTAACTCAACATTTTGAAGAATACCAGCTAGTCTTTCAAAACCAATTTTGTCAATGTCATGAGCTTCCTCAATAGCACAAATTTTCACATTAAACCTTTCAGGAAAAGTTCGCATCATCTTGCTAACAAGATGATCATTGGTGATAGGATCACCCAAAGCAAGAGCAGAGTTAGATATATCAAGTAATCTAGCATAGTAAGACATAATATCTTCATCTTCATTCATCCTTGTGTTTTCAAATTGAGTAGTAAGCAATCTTAATTTAGAAGCACGAACACTGGAAGGTCCTTCACACAAGGTTTGAAGGGCCTCCCAAACATCTTTAGCAGACTCATAGTTGGCTATAACCCTAAAGGTGTTAGCATCAAGAGCTTTGTATATGGCAGACAAGGCTTTAGAATTAAAAGAGGCAATGTTTCTATCATTATTAGACCAATCTGCTTCTTTGGTGATCTTTACATCACCATCATCATCAGTAGTTTTGGGAGGAGTCCAACCATTTAGAACAGCAAGCCACGCTCTCTCATCAATTGATTTGATGAAGATACGCATTTTGACTCTCCAAATAGAATAATTTGCATTAGTCAAAATAGGAGGACGAACAACATTCTCATATTGAGAATCCATCACGGCTACAACCAGAATCTACTCTTAGTGACGTCAAGAGGAGGCTCTGATACCAAATGAAAGAACACAATAGCTAGGATTCTCAAGAGAAACCAATCAATTTCCAATGTAGCTGTAAATGTAGCTACAATGGGAATCACAATGGTCAAAGATGAACAAAACAATGAAGACTTAATCGACAAAGAACGAATGCAAAGTTTACCAAAAACAATCTATAAGATTATACTTGTAGACCTAGCCTCAAGGCCACAAAGATTTCACTAAAAATAATAATCGTTTTACAAAAACAATTGTGAAATCACTTACAAAATACTCTCACAAGACAACAAGTCTTGGAGAACAAAAATCCCACATAAAACACAGTAGACAAAACGTGGGAAGAAATAAAATAGCTTCCAAAAACTGAAACATGAAGACATAACAGATTCCAGAACTTCAATGTTACTGCCGATGTTATAACATCAACAACTTCAGCGAAACAGCTGGAACTTCTGGACTGGAAACAGCTTCTGAACACCTTTCTTCTGATCACTGTTTTATGGCTTTTTATTCTCTCTCTCAAACTCTGCCTATAACCCGTATCCCAGCACCTGTATATATAGCGTTCAAGGCCTACACACACACACGGAAAAATCCATCTACTACAAGGAAAATGATTAGTAACAAGGAAATACTAACAACTTACCAAATCCATGGAAGTAATTACCAAATATTAAAGGAGTCAGAATTCACGGATTTGACTAGGATTCCAAGGCACGGATTCATGAAGGAATTTCACCAATATTTTGTTTCCAAAAACAACACTAAGATTTAGGTCCAAGAAATCAACAAATCTTTTGGAATATTTTGTTTACAAAAATATGACAAAAACTTAAGGACCTAGGAAAACAAAATCTAATTAAAGATTTAGTTACCAAAAATGCCACACTTGTCAAATATGTATTTTACCAAGAAATGAGAAACAAAAATAAAATAGGTCATGCCTATTTTACCCTTACACGCATTTTCTTAGATTATTCACAAGTAGTTACTAAACATACTACATAAGTGCCTAATATCTTGATAATCACCAACAAATATATTATTATGGTTACATTTTTTCATATACCTCTAATAATGTCTTTCACAACCTATGATATCTCAATTTCATAAACAATTTTTATATTTGTCCGACTTTTTCATCTCCCGTTCATGAGTGTTTAAAATAGTAATGAAAAATCATACACGTTAGGATTATCTTGGTCATATTTTACTTGTGACGCAAAGTGAGATTTGATTATATTTTCATCATTTAGTTTGTCACTTGATATTTAAAATATTTTTTAATTAAAACAATAAATAATTATTTCAGTAGTTATACTTGAAGGGGAAAAAATGCATTACTCAAAAACATAATTAAATTTAGATTTTATATAACTTATTATTTTATCCTTCACTTTTTTCGGTCAACCTCATCATTCATAAACTCATCACCACTACCACCTCAAATTTCACTATTAGCACAAAAGTTAATTTTTTATTTAATTTTATTTCCTTTTCTAATTCCTTACTCATACCTTCAAAGTAACCCATTTGCAAAAGCCATCATTTATGGACACACCACCACCACATCCTTAAATTTAATTTTTTACAAACTCAAATTCAAAATTTTAAATTGAAACTGAAACCCATATGAATCTTTGAAAATTTGATGATTTAAAAATCTCACAATATTGTATTTCATCTAAACCACCACTGTCATCCCTACAATCACCATCATCACCGCCCCTAACATCACCATCCTTGCAGTCGTTTCTGGAATTTATGACTACCTTTAGAAAATAATATATTGTGTTAGAGAAATCAAACTTTCAACTCAAAAGTATATACTTACTCTAAAAATACAAAATTCCCTCAAAATATTTGTAAAGTCCCACTTTGCCACCCAATCTAAGTTTTGTGTCATTTTCATATCTCATTTTATAATTTTTTTCTAGTTTGCCCCCTAGGATACACCACCACCACATCCTTAAATTTTACTTTTTACAAACCCAAATTTAATTTTTTAATTTTTCAAAATTTCATATTGAAACTGAAACCCATATGAATCTTTGAAAATTTGATGATTTGGAAATCTCACAATGTTGTATTTCATCTAAACCACCACTATCATCCTTACAATCGCAGTCGCCACCGCCCCTAACAACCCCACCATCCTTGCACTTGTCATAAACGTTACCACCATCACCAAGAAACGCACTCACGTTGCCTTGCTCAAATGGAGACATAGAATCTCGTTAGCTTTCGTTTAATCGAACTTCTTTCTTTGAACATCTCTCATATTTTAGTTCCAATCCACTTTTTGTGCAAATTACTAAGTAAGGAGAAAATCTAATTTTAGGATGGAACTACTTAAAAAGATGTCGGTTGGTGGCAACCTCTTTCAATAAAAGGAGAGTTGCAGTAGATGAAAGAAAGTCGATAGCCAGAGGAGGGAATAAATATATTCTTACATGTAACTACCTCAAGTCCGATGAAGAGGAGCAAGCAAGTTAAGACCAAAAGAGATTAGAGGTTTGGAACCCAGCTATGTAAATGAGTAAAATATTTTGAACCGAGTTATTTGTGATTACTAACATTTGTTTTGTTTATAATATCTATAAGTTAGGGACCAATGATAATTTTAAAAGCTGTTTGTAGTAGTCCGAAAATTTAAAGAAGTAAACAGTAGATTTTAACTTTCTTTTCAAACAAAACGCATAGATTTATCAATTGGTTCTTTATTTTCTTCATCTTATTGACATTATGAAATATTTTCTTAACTCATTTATCTTAGCTTATTCATGTGTATTAACTAAACACGGTACATATTTGCTTAATATTTTGATACTCACCAACAAATCTATTATTATAGTTACAATCTTCTATATACATCTAATAATGTCTTTTCCGAACATATATATTTAAGAAATAAAACTATATTATTTTTTAGTTTCAAATATTTTTTTAGCTTCGAATAAAGTTTTAGTCTGTTAAGTAAATGTATTTTTGTCGTTTTAGAATATATTGGACGATATTTGTAACAATAATGGTAGGAGGGGGAAAATGATAACAAAATCAAAATACAAGACAAAATTAATTGAATTCAATAATGAATGACCTAACTTTAAAATAGGCACACGTCAAGAGGTCAAATTATTATTTAATTATTCATGTAATTAATTAGCATATGACAAATTTACTTGTTTAATCTTAATTAATAGTGTGTGATTTATTATAGTTAGGGCCATTTTTGTCATGGTAAATTACTTGTTTTGTCCTTAATTAAATGTTGGGTAGTTTATTTGGTGAATGATTATTTTTGTCTATCAATTAATTTGTAAGAAACAGCCTTGACTTTTAAATGTAGAGAGAGAGAAGATATGAGAGATAATGTTGATGATTCATAGAAACATTTAATATAATTTGTGTTTATGTTTAACCTTTCTATCACAATTGAATGTTGTTGTAAGTTGGACATTTAATAAGTTCAATCAAATGAATTATAGGATTGGTCTGATGCATAATATTGATAAGAATGCATGCAGATGGTTTTATGTGATTTTTTTTGCTTATGTAGGCATGATTTTGTTTAGGGCAGTTGTTTGTGTAGGTTAGCTTATTTTCACTTGCCCCAACACTTTTGATGAATCAACAGCATAATTGATAGTCCTATTACTCTGTGTGATTAAAAATGAGACGGTTTCCTAAGGGCTCGATTGATTCTTCAACCACTGTCAGGATTCTTGACTGGATTGAGTTGAAACAAGATTGGGAAGATGCGTGGTCAGCTCTGGAAAACGAATGTGATGTTTATGGGAAGTGTGGGTCATTAAGAAGTTGTGATTCACTGGAGTCACCAATTTTTACTTGTTTGGAGGGGTTTGAGCCAGAGAATACACAGGAATGGAATAGAGGAAACTGGAGTGGTGGTTGTGTGAGGAGGACTCAATTACAGTGCGACAGAATCAACTCAAACAGTGAATTGGGAAGAAAAGATGGGTTCTTGAGGCTTAGAATGATGAAAGTTCCATACTTCATGGAAAGGGGAAAGGCTTTAGACTATGTAGAGTGGACAAAATCTCAAGAAGAAAATTGTGGGGGCGAATGTCTAAGTAATTGTTCATGTATAGCCTACGCACAATATGCTGAAATCGGGTGTATGCAATTGATTTTGATCATCATCTTTTTCTCTTTGAATGTTTATTCAATGATTAAGGGAGATCTGGGTTGAAATATATGATAATCAAGCATCTATTATGTGGGCATCATCTATTACAATATTGAAATTACAACTCTGAACATACCTGTGAACCTTCTCTCAGTGTAAGAAGCTTTGTTGTTTCAATGGCTTCTTCGTCAAATATCTGAAAAATTACAAAAAAAGAAAAGATGTCAACTAACATAGGATATACAATCGGGAGTTAAATCAATTCACATATTCAAGTTCTAAGTATGGAGACTCGAGTTATTAAGGCATTTCATCAAACATCTGTGCTCACATAGGCTGGGGAGAAACAGAGTAAGACTTGGGTCCTATTATAGGAAATATCTGTGCTCATATAGGCTGCGGAGAAACAGAGTAGGTTCTAAGTATGGGCATCCCGTAGAGTGTGAGCTTTAGATGAAAGTGAAGAGATAAATCTTGAATCAAATAATAACGCCAGTTGTGTTATAACATCAAATATAATCATCATCTTCAAGAATAGAACACTAGCATCATATTCTATACATATTTAGAGCCCATAAATAACAGAACACTGATCCAATCTGATGCTGGAAAATAAACCCAACAAATGCAAGAACAATACAAGTGTATAGACCCTAACAGCTGGCTCGAGGTCGCAAATGGATCCTTGAACGTGGCGCTGCAGTTGGGATTCTGTCGTGGGGAAAGTTTTGGCTTTTGGTACATTTTTGACTAATTAACTCGGTTTTAAATTTAATCACATGCAGTCAAGACGTTGATTAATTGATTATTGATTTGTTCTTTCTATTGTGTAGGTACTTGGAGTGCATGAATGGGCAGGCTGCAACTCACTGCCACCAGAATTTTGGCTTATTCCTAAGAGTTTCCCCATTCATCCAGGTTTTTAACGCATTTGTTCATCTTAAAACTGATAACTTACCTCTTTGTAGAGAATTTTGGCTTTTTCTCGTTAATGAAAAACTACAAAGAACTGTAATTGATCAAACAACTCTATATTCTTGATGGTCACATGGCGGTTACTATGAAGTCTAACACCTTAATTATCTGTAAACCAGGTCAAATGATGAGCTATTGTCACGTGGTTTACATGCCCATGTCGTACTTATATGGAAAAAAGATTTGTTGGAAAGATAACTGAACAGGTTCAGTCTCTACGACAAGAGCTCTACACTAAACCTTATCATGAGATAGATTGGAATGCAACATGAAATACTTGTGCAACGGCTTGTCAGCCTGCATTACCGACTTCTTGTCATACACCTTGTTTAGGAGATGAAATAACTGTATGCAAAAGTAAGAGGAAATATAATAAATCCTAAATATACTTTTTGTTGTAAATTACAGGAGGATCTCTACTATCCACGTCCTCTTGTGCAAGATTTGTTATGGGAATTCCTATACAAAGTTGGTGAGCCTCTTTTGTCCTGTTGGCCCTTTTCGAAACTTAGGGAGAAGGCTTTGAAAATGTTGATTGAGCATGTACATTACGAAGACGTTAGCAACAGACACCTTACAGTTGGATGCATGGAAAAGGTACATATTGACGTATACTGCCACGGGCTAGCTATTTTGACAGCTTAAATCTATTTTCTTTGTTCTTTTTTCTTTTTCATGGAACAGTGTATTCCTTACATATTTTAAACAAGTCAATGTAACATGTTTACTATCGGTTGTAATTTATGTAGGTCTTATGTATACTTGCAGTTTGGGTGGAAGATCCAAATTTTGATGCATACAAGCGCCATCTTGCCCGGATCCCGGATTACTTTTGGGTAGCTGAAGATGGCTTCAAAGTGCAGAGTTTGGGAAGTCAATGGTGGGATGCAGCCTTTTCTATTCAGGCTATTCTATTCAGTAACCTAGCAGAAGAATATGCTCCAACTCTAAGAAAGGTACATGACTTTGTGAAAGCCACACAAGTTGTTTTCTAGCACCCTAAATAATTTTGACGTGTAACAAAATGTATTTTTTAAGCGTAATTTCAAGACAGATATATTTTTTACATTTGATTAGAATCGAGATGATCCCCCGGAAAACTACAATAAAATGTTTAGACACCCTTCTAAAGGCGCTTGGCCATTCTCAATGCAAGACCAAGGTTTGCCAGTCTCCGACAGTACTTCTGACGGTTTGAAGGTAATTAATTCCAAAAGCTTGGGTAGGTTTCGTAGTGCTAATATCAAGCATTTGCATTGTAATGAACTTACACTATATTCTCTAACGACCCTTTCTTTACTTTGTACAGGTTGCACTTATGTTTTCATAAATGCGGCCTGAGCTTGTTGGGAAAGCAATGGAAACAAAACGATTTTATGATGCAATCAATATAATCCTCTACTTGCTGGTACTAACCAGTACACTTTTCACTATAATCAATTCCCATTTCTATCCACACACAAAAAAAATCCCATTTTTATGTCCATTTATGAAATGACCTCCTTTGATCAAGTTTTCAGGACTCCTTATGTTCTATCTAGATACACAAGATATGTGCAGTATGACCAAGGCCTTTCATGTTTCTGAAGTGAGCCCCCTGCATCTATCTGTATTTGGACACTTATTCACATATATGGTTAATCAATCTTTGATTCCAAAGGGTAATATGATGGAAGGTCTAACCATGGTCTTTCAGATGATGACTTTATGATGCTTCTGCCAACTACGTTTTCATATGTAAGGTCCACTCTTATGAAATACGGGAAGCAGTTTTACCAGCATCTTAGATATATACCCTCTTTGTATGAGAGTTGGGTCATTGGAATTGGTGGGTTTGGGAAGGTCTACAAGGGGGTTTTGGTAGATGGTACAAAAGTGGCTGTTAAGAGGGGTAACCCAAAGTCTCAACAAGGTCTAGCAGAGTTCCAGATTGAAATTGATATGCTTTCTCAGTTTCGCCATCACCATCTAGTTTCACTGATTGGTTACTGTGAGTATAAGAATGAAATGACTCGCAATTATTCCAAAAGATAATGGGGAGAGGTCCGATGGTGCAACAACCTTCATGAAAGACAAGAAACAAAAAAAAAAAAAAAATTGCTAGGGACTGGTGGTGGTGTAGGCTTTCTGGTTTCTTGTCTTGAGATATGCATTAGATTAGCCCAAGGTTTGCACTACCTTCACACTGGATACTCTAAAGCTGTGATTCATCGTGATGTGAAGTTTGCCAATATATTGCTAGATGAGAATCTGATGGCAAAGGTTGCTGAATTTGGGCTTTCGAAGACTGGCCCTGAGCTTGATCAGACCCATGTGATTACAGCAGTCAAAGGGAGTTTTGGATACCTTGACCCTGAGTACTTCACACGACAACAACTAACAGACTAATCAGATGTGTACTCATTTGGGGTGGTTTTGTTTGAAGTTTTATATGCAAGACCTGTGATAGTTCCATCTCTACCTAGGGAAATGATCAACTTAGCTGAATGGGCGATGAAATGGCAGAAGAAAGGACAGCTGGATCAAATAATTGACTCTAATCTTATGTGGAAATAAAGTCGGATTCTATTCGTAAGTTTGGAGAAATAGCAGAGAAATGTTTGGTCGACTTTGGCGTGGATAGGCCTTCTATGAGAGATGTGTTGTGGAATCTTGAGTATGTACTTCAGCTACAGGAGGCGGTTCTTCATAATGACCCTGATGAAAACAACACTAATGTCATAGGCGACCTCTCTCAACAAATCAATGATTTCAACCACGTCAAGACTAATGTTTCACCAGCTTAGTTTTCAATGTCTAGCGTGGATGATCGTTCAGGTGTTTCCATGAGTAAGGTGTTCTCTCAGTTAGTCAAATCCAAGGGAAGATAACTGATTGGATAATACTACATAGTCCGGCTTCTCTTGTTTTTAATTGCTATTTTGCTCATCAACTACGCATCTTCTCTCTCCTATCAAGAAGAAGATGTGCCTTTAAAAACAACAAAAACAACACAATGCAATTAAAAAATGATTGGATGTGCTGAAGAGGTCCTCAGTCCGCATGCTGATTTTGAGAAAAGGCTCATAAATCAAGCTAGCTACATGGATTATTGTTAGTTTGTTTTGTGAAAAAGGAAGAGAGATGTTTGGGTGAGTTGATATTGTCCGTCTATTGGATAATAAGTTGCATTGTCAAGTTTATTATGTTTTCTTCTCCCAATTCCCACGCCTTGATATATGTAAAACTATATTGATCGATTTTTTATTCTATTGTATCCAAGTACTGGCTATTTTTTCATGTCTGATCATATATTCTCTTATGTTCCTATATGATTTCTGGTCTTCTACTTTCTCTTTAATCATATTTTACTTCTCTATGGGGAAACTGGTGCGGATAACCATGAACCTTTTCCTACGAAATCTTAGATAAATCAAAGAAAAGGCAAGGTTACATCTTCCTCACAAGTGTCAGATCCAAAGGCAGGTGCAGATCACCACTCTTGTTCTAGACTTTGAAGATCAAGGTTTATTAAGTTTAGTTCATACATCTTTAGCTAATCATTTGAGATCCCTGCTGCTCAATTCATGGAATGTGAAAAGTTGCATTTACAGAAAATGCACAGAGCACGAAGAAGAATGTGGGTGTGATTGAAAATCAAAAACAAAACATTATCAACCATCACTTTGAATACAAGTCAGATTGATTGTCTTCAGATAGAAGTAAATAGCTAAAGCTTTGATTTAAAACCTTTTCTATACTAATGATCAAGTTTTGTCATCTTACATAATTGATTATATACAGATCGATTGACACGGGTAGAGAAAGCTAAATACGTAATGTACTCAATTCACATAATCAGGTTCTAACATAGGCTATACAATCGGGAGTTAAATCAATTTACATATTCAGGTTGTAAGTATGGAGACTCAAGTCATTGAGGCATTTCATCAAACATCTGTGCTCACATAGGCTGTAGAGAAACAGAGTAGGTTCTAAGTATGGAGAGGACTGCTTCAATTAAAATCAAGCTAAGCTTACCTCGCAACTTGGATGTCATTCCCTGCTTCTACTCGGTTGCCTCTGATCCACCGTCTTTGAAATAAATCTTCAAAATGAAGAAGGGAAACAAATTGAGTTTGATTTTGAATACGGAACGATGGGTCATTCCCTGCTTCTACTCGGTTGCCTCTGCTCTACCGTCTATGAAGAGATAAATCTTGAAAATGAAGAAGAAGGGAAGCGAATTGATTTTGATTCTATGAAGAATGGAAAACGGGTGACTCCATTGTAACCGGCAAGAACGTATACAGTGGCTTTGTTTTGGTGGCTGAATTACAAATTTAGCTTTCATTCGATGTTTGCAATTCAATTTTTTGTCAAAAGCATAAGATATATTTACTTATTTGGCTTTAATAAAACGTGATAAATTGACTTATTTGACCTTATATTAATTGTGTATGGTTTATTAGGTTTAGGGACATTTTTGTCAAATTTAGGGGCACTTTTGTCTATCAATTAAATTGTAAGAAACAAGCTTGACTTTTATAGTAAGAGAGAAGGGAGAAGAGAGATAATTAGATTAATTTGTCTATGACAAATTTACTCTTTTGGCCTTAATTAATGGTGAGTGATTTATTATATTTATGACTATTTTTTTCCAATCATTATTATTTTGCATGGTAAATTTACGTGTATTGTCCTTAATTAAATGATAGATGATGTATTAAATTAAGGGGTATGTTTGTTCATACATTAACTTCTAAGAGACATCCTAGACTTTAGTTAGATTAGATTAGATTAGATTGTGCAGGTGCCGTGCTTCCTCCAAAAAAATAAAATAAAAAGAACATGACAAATACATCACTATTCTGGTTGTTTTATGTGTATAACCTGAAATTAGGATCGAATATGATTCAGAGCCATGCACATAATTAAACAGTCGGCTCCATTCCTGTAAATCTAATGTTTATCAGTTTATCCTGCTTCATTCTAAGCCAACTCAATGCCTACTGCTTGTTGCTGCATGTCAACGCACACATTTATTTCATCTTTGCTTCGGCTCAAACTTCCTCCTGATAATTGAACACCATGTACTCTATGGGTTCGACTGAGAATCGTTGAGGCCAATCTACCCATTCTACTTTGAACCACTTTTTCTCGTATGAAACTAAACATCAGCCAATGCCTTTGTAGCAAACGAGCAACAGTGATGAGGAAAGCCACTGCAGAAATGCTACCTGAAACTATAAATAGGCCAGAAAAAGGCTCCAGTCCTAGACTTGGGACATTGGATAGACCAGTTGATGAGGAGCAATTTGCAAATGATAACATATGTCTCTCCAACTGATTTATCTCCCCAGTTTGTGTTACTTTCAGAATTGCCTCTGAAACGTTCGTAACCAACGGAGAACCCTTTTGGAATACCTGAGACAGGAAATTGAGAAAGTTTACAACATGCTAGAAAATTGAAATTATGCACTGAAGGGCAAAGGCAATGAAAACAAGGCCATGAAGGAAAATCAAGATTACAAAGCCAAAACCGCCTAGATTGAACCTAGGCCCTGCTGCGGTATAGCCTTGGCAATATTCTGCAAGGAAGACTTTGGCATGTGGAGCAACGAAGAAAGCTGCAGCAATCTCTCTCCTTTCAAAAGCTTTTGGATAGTCCTCGATTGAATTTATTCTCTTGATATTATCCGGATGAAAATTTAAGACATTCACCAAGTAGTTAACGATGAATGAATTCCCATTGCATCCAACAACTAGATGCTTGATATCTATTATGTTTGGTTGGAGTTGTGTGACAGTCATCATGGAAGTGAGGACAGCAGTGAAACAAGCTGTCACGATCACTATTACAAACAACCACATTGCCAGTACAAAGCGAGACAAATTGCTCCTAACTGATTCTCCTGCAACAACATACAGTAATGTATTAGGAGTTGCAATAGGGCAGTTTCTAGTTAAGTCACCTCTGCACATTTTGTGATTCACATTGGGCATCCAACTTTAGTGCTCCTATATTATTATCTAAACAATATTTTACCAGCAATTGCAACTCAAAGGAACTTGTTAAATTTTAAGTCATTCAAGGATCCATAGCGCCTTAACAATGATTCAACACGCGACTTACTCTGGGCAAAAGAAAGAACAGTGATGGAAAACCAAAGCATCCTCCCAAATTTATGGGAGACTGAACCTCCAAAATCTGGGTTGTTCTCTGCATTCTCAGTTAACCAAACAACAAACCCTGTCGATATGCTCATTGCAGCCATCAGAACCCACATTTCCAATTTAAAGGCCTTCATAAACATAAATCTTTCCGTTGGGGCATTTGGTTTTACCTTTACTACCATGACTAATCCAGATTCAATGTAAGGCTGTGAAAAGTCTGCTAACTCATAGCGATCTGCCAATATATCTGTATCGCCAACTGCTGCATCCAAGCTCTTTGATTACATCATAAAATCAATCAACATGTGTGAGTATCAATTAAAAAGTAATAGCACCACTATGTGCAATCAAAACTCTTCATCCGCTAATGTGAAAAATGTGCTGTAAATTAGTACTTCCTTAAATTCTTCTGAATGTTTTGTTGATATTTGATAAGACTATCTGATATTTTAAGCAACTCAGCTGATGGATATTTTCTCACCATGAATCAATTTGTATAGAACGTCAGTTTATCACACATAAGAAAAATCTTTAAATGCAATTTCGTGACATAAATGTATAAAACTGTCCATGAACTTCAGCATGCATAGAAGAGAAAGATAATACCTTGTTATGAACTTCAGCCACCATTTCATCATACGAGCCATCGTAGGGAACAAAGTCATAGGGCAAGTAATATGGTAGCCGCTTCACCACAGCTTCAAAAACTTCAATTGAAAAACCGCTCACCTGTGTTCTGTTTTGTAGTTTATCATAATTGACTTTTACAAAATGATTGAAAGCACCCCTCGCAGGAACCCCAACCTTCAATCGTTTCTCCTTCTCACCCAAAGTCCATCCCTTTGGAACTGTTTGCAATCCACCAGGCCAGTAAATAGAATCAAGATCTCCCATCACATCACTGGTGTTTCTCCTCTTCCTTCCATCATGTTCATTGAGGTTATTATAAAAACCAGACTCTTGTGACCAAAAAGCTATCTCTCTGTAGCTCCCACCAATTACATTAATAATCTTAAATGCAGGTAATTGTGCTAGCCTGCCACAATGGAAGTTTATCTTACCACTCAATCCTTCAAAATCGCTAGCTAGAATGCTTTCTAACAAGGCTTTTGATGCATACTGTCCCTGTGAACCTTGAATACCCTTTGAAAGAGCCCAAGTTGCATCATATGTTCGCAAGGCATATATACTGGGATTAGAATGTCCTTCTTCTTCTGGATACTCAGATCTAAACTTCTGCTGAAACTTAAGTTTGAATTTTTTATAAGCCACACCAGTGTCCACAAAATAGGTTCTGAAACCAATAACACCTTGCATGTTAGATATAACAGATTGGCCAAGAGAATGAAGAAGGCTTGCAGTATCATCAGATATAATCCAGACACACTCTTTTTCCATCATACCCATTTGTTTTGCCTTCTCAAAGAGGAGGACAGCAAATTGTAGAGACGATTGTATGACGATGAACACCCTATTGTTGGTGTTTCTGAGTTTCTCCATCCGTTCTTGGATGATGCCTTCTGGGTTTGCGAGAGAAGATATAGGAGGAAAAGCTGAGTGCTGTTCAACAGTAGAGTCAACAAGTCGGAGGGAATCAGAGAGTTGTGTTATAAGACTAGCATCAGTGCCAAAGCTGTTACTGTGCTCATAAATAGCTGTTATCCTCCGCCACCGAAAATGGCCAACAATGGCGGCCATGCATCGCATGTGGTTGGTGATATCGTTACTCATCTGAATAAAAGATGGTGGTATTAGTGGCATTGAGGGTAGAAATATGGCGGTTGGAGTTATGGAAATGAGGGGGGTTTCCTTGGTCAATTTCTCATACTCATAGAATAGGGCAGCTTCTTGTCCTGTAAATGTTCCAATGTTGGCTAGCACTTGATTGTCCCCCACAAGTTCCATCACTGCAATACATATTAAATCTTTGTTTAAACTTTAATCCAGGCTAGGATCTGGTAAGTTAGATTATTATACTTTTGATATAACTAATACAGCCATGAACTAGTTATAAAATTCCAACATAGTATGTGACTAGAAAAGTAAGAAGGTATGATTACCAGCAGAAGATGCTCGAGTTGCACTGCCGTTTGATTCTTTAATGTGCAAATCCAGTTTAAAGCAAGCTGACTGGTTACAAATGTCCTGAAATGCCATCTCCATGGCTAATTTCTGCTCCTTACCCACACGAGAACTCTGTTGAATCACACCACCAATGCTCCCAATAACCAGATGATGGCCTGCTGAACAATTCTCAGTTCCCTGCCCAATCAGCACTGTGGCTGATTCTACCAGCAACTGGAAAGCCAAGAAGAATGGAAACAAGTGAAAATACATTTTGCTACAGAGACACAAATGTACGAGAACAAGTGGTTAATGAAAGTTTAGAGGAGGAGAGATTGTGTGGGGTCCTCCTCTAGAAAAAAAAAATGGGGTTTGAGTGAAATTTGAAAACTTGTAGAATAGTAAATGCCGATTTAATGCTTTATAGGTTTTTAAAAGATTCTTGATCAAAGTATACACTTGCTGTAGTTGTGGGGCTATAGGAATCTGTGATGAGTTTCTGATACATTTCCTAGCACTGGAGAGATATTTCATCAATTCAATAACTACAACTAAAAGTCAACACAGACATCCTTGTTGGTGGGAGTTACCAAGCAATTACCCTAGCACAAGCTTTTGTTTTCTTCCAGCAAGATTACACGAAAATGTTGACAAAGATAGCCCAATTCAAACCACTTTTTTTTTTAATCTCTTCAAACTTGACTCTTATTGCTATTCCTTAATACATAAGAGTATTATGTGTTGCACTCCCTTTTTTTAAAGCAAAATATAAACACTTATTTTTGACCAGGAAGTAAAGTTTGACAGAGCATCAATATAGAACATATGAATTTCAGTACTTGGAGTCCAAATTGTGTAGCTTAGAATGTACATGTTTTCATGTTACAATGAGAATTTGCTTAGATATCAACCGTCTTCAAAAGTTTATAAATTTGATCCCAGGCTGGCGACCGTAGAGTTTGATTAATCCTTGGAAAGGACAAAGGAGGTAGTGGATCAGCTGCAAGAGCCTAACATGATTCCAAGTCATATGCTTGTATTCCACAGTATTGGATAACAAATTGGGCTACCTATTGACTATTGATTATACAAATTTGAATAAATAATAATGTTAACAGAAACGAAAAGATAAATATAATCCTCCTTTGAATGTTATGAGAGAACAACTGAAAGTGTTATTGACCAACAGAAGTAGGGAAGATATTATTGAAATAATTAAGAAGAAGCGCCCATGGACATGACTGCATGAGCCATGTGGAGATATTTTGCTACTACGAGTCATACTACTGTTCTATTGTCCTTCAAATTGAGGACTTGACTAACAGAGCTTGATAGCTAAGTTGCACAGACACGCCTTCAACCTAGAGTATTTGGAAGTATCGATCTGTATCACGGATATGATCAGATATGTTAGATTGAAGGATTGTCTGTACAACCAAGGGGATTTGACTAACAATTAATTTGGTTACTTGAAGACATGGGTAAATGGATGAGGATTGAGGAACATCCTGATGAATTTCTAATACTTCTTCTTACCACTCATCCGTTGAAAATATCGTAAACCCTAAAACCGTCATTTTCCTAATATTTTGGGTCCGCATTCGGCAACATAACTTCTTATTCCTTAATCCTCATCCTATTCTCTCTTACAGTCAATTTCTTTGATATTTAGTTTGGATTAGGGGTTGTCACTAACATGGTTCCGTGGTGTAGTTGGTTATCACGTGAGTCTAATTAAAGGTATATTTTAAAAGTGCCTTTCTGTTACCGAAATGATTGTTTTCTAAGGGTTTTGGCTTTTTAAATTCGGTGCTATCATGTATCACATTCGAAATGATAATGTTTTTTTTAAAAAAAATAAAAAATTGATTAGTTTAAAATAAAAATCACAAATCTAATTAAATAAGATAAAAATCCTAAAACTAATTTGATAAGATAGATTTATGATATAGTTTTAAGAGTAAATTTATGATAGAGATTTAGGATTTTGTTTTTATTTTTTTCAAATATCGCTTAATTAAACTAGATTTTATCTTACGTAATTTGTACAAGTTTAATTTAACTGAAACTCTTCAATTTTCATCTCTTTTCATTTTCCTACCATTTAATTTATATAAATTATCCACAAGATAATTTTATGTTATTTGTTCTTCTACTAATCTATATTTATTAATCATTAGTTAATAATCTATTATTTATCTATCTATAACTATTACTAAAACAAAAATCATTGCTGCCATGTGGTGGCTTTTTGTGAAAAACTAAAAGATTTAAAGAGATTATGTGTTACCAAGTGTCACCTTCGAAATGGTAAGATAAAAATTATAAATCTAATTAGATGAGATAAAATTCTTAAAACTAATTTGATAAGATAAAAGAGATTTAAGATATAGTTTTACGAACAAATTTATGATAGAGATTTATGATTTTGTTTTTATATTTTTTAAATATCGCTTAATTACATTTATACAAAATATTCACGGGATAATTATATGTTATTTGTTCTACTAATCTATATCTATTAATTATTGTTATGAAAGTCAAAAGCCTATGTATAAGCATGTGCACATTGCATTGAATGATGCAATTGTCATTGCAAGGTTTTCGTTGTTTGTGTGCTGCTCGGTTATAAATACCGAGCAGCCTGTAGTTATATTTCACCCCGGAATCCTTCACTCTGAATAAATCTCTCTCTTTCTCTCATACATTCTTTGTTCTAATTTGTGGTTACTTTACACCACGTTATCAGCACGATTGTTCTACTGTTAACAATCCCAAATGATAAAAATTTTCTATCCATATATTCTTTCTTTTATGTCTTTGGTTTATTTCAATATATATCGTATATCATCATTATTAAGAAAAGGTTGGCTGAGCCACCGTCGATAATATATGGTGAGATGACGAAATAATAATTTATTATTTAACGCATAATATATATGTTCGTTGATGTTTGTGCGGAAATAACCACAAGCTATAAAATGAATATTTATAAATATACATATATTTCAATTCTATATATGAATAAGTTTATATACATATATATTTATTACTGATTTTCAAACACCCACAGAAAGACTTGCTAAGTAGTGTGGTGTGAATATATATGTATGCTATATAATAGCTGTATAAAGTTGACTGACAAATACTCATACAGAGTTATTTTATTCATGATCAATTTATTACTCCTAATAAGATTTATGTTTATTCATAATATAAATGCAATTCTATTAAATCAGAATTTTTACATTTTTACCCATCTCCTCTAACGGCTAGTTACTGATTTTTATCTCTCTCCTCCAACGGTAATAAATGGCTAGTTAACGGTCATAAACGGCCTTTTTTTCCCCATATATACAACAACATCTTAATAGATTACTCACATTTTTACTACCTCTTTACAAACTCTCAATACCATATCTTCTTCTACAAAATGTTTCCTCCAATGTTGATGATTATTATCATATTTGTTATTGCGTGCACCGCATTGGTTTTTGTTGCTGAATACCCTCCAAACGATTTTCAGATTTTTATTACATATCTTTGTATCATGTATGTCCTGTTAGTAGTTACAATAGCTTTCAACATACATTGTAACATGTACTGATTATCATATGAATAAAATTTTCATGTCATAATTTTATTAATATATATGTTTCATTTTTATAGTTTTTTCTTCACAAATGACAAACATCGCTAAGCTCGAATTTGAAAGGCTGGACATAACTGGGAAAAATTATATGTCTTGAAAAATAGATGCCGAAACCCACCTGGCCGCCAGAAGCCTCGAAAATAGTATCCAACAAAGTAATATTGAATGCATAAGTAATCAACATCGGGCTCATGCCATGATTTTCCTACGACATCACGTCCACGAAGACCTAAAGATGGAGTACCTCACGGTTAATGATCCACTCGTCTTTTGGGAAAGTTTGAACAAAAAATATGACCATTTGAAAACGGTCATTCTCTCAAAGTAAAGCACACTATGATTGGATTCATATCCGCCTACAAGATTTTAAAACCATCAATGAATATAGTTCAATGATGTATACCTCACAGTTGAAATTATGTAGGGAAACCATCACTGAATATGATATGTTGGAGAAGACTTTCTCCACATTTCATGCCTCGAATATGCTCTTGCAGCAGCAATATCGAGAAAAGGGTTTTAAAAGGTACTCCGAATTGATCTCTTGCCTCCTTGTAGCTGAACAGAATAATGGAATTCTAATGAAGAATAATGAATCTCGTCCAACTGGTTCAGCCCCATTCCCTGAAGCGAATGAGACTATGTATGATGAAGGCCAAGAGTGTGGGCGTGGTAGTGGTCGTGGTCGCGGTCGTGGTCGAGGCCAAGGAAATCATGAACAAGGCCGGGGTCATGGTCGAAATCAAGGCCGAGGAAGAGGCCGTGGACAAAATAACTATCGTCGTCATCATCATCATCCATATAATGGAAATTCCTCTTGCCACCTGAAGTGGAACATAGATGATGATAGAAACAACTCTTCGAGTGGGCAAAATGTGTGACAAAACAATGAAGAAAGTTCATGTTTTAGGTGTGGCATGACAGGCCACTGAGCACGCACATGCCGAACGACGAAACATCTAGTTGATCTTTATGAGAGATCACAAAAAAGGAAAAATGTTGAGACAAATTTCCTTGAAAATGATCCTGAAGATCTTCATTTTGATTTTGGTGATATGGCCAACGTCAACATGACCAATACCATTAGTGATAATATTGGTCATGAACAATAAATTAACATAGGAATGAAGCTATGGTCCGAGTTTGAGATAAAAGCTGTGAAATAAGTAACATGTTGTTATGTAAGAATATTATCTATTTTTCCTATGTATACTAGCATGTTCACAATAAAGTTTATATATGTATTTTGCATTCAATGTGTTATCATATTTATTCGTCTTATTTTTCTTTCTCTCATATTGAAATAGATCACAAATATGTTTGAATCCAAAATCCAAGGAGGAAATTTATGTCTTGCAGACAGCGCTACTACGCATACCATATTTAAAGATAAGAAATATTTTTCTTATCTCAAAATTGACAAGACTAATGTCAACACTATATCTGGTAATGCCAAAATAATTGAAGAATTTGGCAAAACAATTTTCCTAATGCCTGGAGGCACGAAATTCATGATAAATAATGCATTGTTCTCTCCTATGTCTCAAAGAAACTTGTTAAGTTTCAAAGACATTCGTCTGAATGGATATCATATTGAGACTATGAACAAAGGGAATGATGAATATATTTGCATTACCTCAAACACTTCCAGAAACAAGTGTATATTAAAAAAATTGTCATCTCTATCATCTAGATTGTATAGTACAATCATAAGAATATTTGAATCATATTCTACAGTAAACCTGAAGTTTATTGAAACATTTAAAGCTTGGCATGATCGATTGGGGCATTCAGGATCAATAATGATGCGTAGAATTATTAAGAATTCTAGTGGTCATCCATTGAAAAACCAGAAGATTTTTCAATCTAATGAACTCCATTGTGATGCTTGTTCTCAAGGAAAGTTGATAATTAGACCATCACCAACTAAAGTTGGATATGAATTACCATCGTTTTTGGAACGAATTCATGGTGATATATGTGGACCTATCCATCCACCAAGTGGACCATTCCAATACTTTATGGTATTAATTGATGCTTCTAGCAAATGGTCGCACGCATGTCTATTATCAACTTGCAATATGACATTTGCCAAGTTCCTTGCACAAATAATTAAACTGAGAGCACAATTCCCAGATTATATGATCAAGAAAGTTAGGCTTGATAATGCTGGTGAATTTACATCTCAAGCATTCAATGATTATTGTATGGCAATAGGGATTGATGTTGAACATCCAGTAGCTCATGTTCATACACAAAATGGTTTGGCTGAATCGTTGATAAAATGTATTCAACTTATTGTCAAACCATTAATGATGAGAACAAAGCTCCCTACTTCTGTATGGGGTCATGCTGTTTTACATGCAGCTGCATTGATTCGCCTCAAGCCAAGTGCATATCACAAGTACTCCCCAATACAGTTGGCATTCGGGCAAGAGCCGAATCTATCCCATCTAAGAGTTTTTGGTTGTGCGGTATATGTACCAATTGCTCCACCACAACGCACAAAGCTGGGACCACAAAGGAGATTGGGAGTATATGTTGGGTATGAATCCCCTTCTATAATAAAATATCTTGAACCAAAAATGGGTGACGTTTTTACGGCACGCTTTGCCGATTGTCATTTTAATGAAGACAAGTTTCCACCTTTAGGTGAAAAGGGGAAACAAGTGGGAAGAGAGATCAAATGGTGCACATCATCGTTATTGCACCTTGACCCTCCCACAAAGCAACGTGAACTAGAAGTTCAAAAGATCATACATTTACAAAATGTAGCAAATCAATTGCCAGATGCATTTATAGATACAAAGAGAGTGACAAAGTCACATGTAGCTGTTATAAATGCTCCTGCCCGAATTGAAATACTAAAAAGGGCTACCAAATGATAAAATGACAAATGAATCTAACACGCCTAAAGCGTGGACGACCCATTGGTTCAAAGGATAAAAATCCTGGCAAAAAGAAAGTGATTGAAAATCCCCAATCACATGAAAGTGTTCCAGAAGAAACACACGATCGTGAAATTGTTCCAGAAGAAACACACGTTCATACAAATCTAGTAAGCCCTGCAGGCAATGATAACCATGAGATTTCCATTAATTACATGTGAAATGGAAAAATATGGAAGCGAGATGAAATGGAGAATATTGATGATATATTCTCTTATTCGGTATCCCAAGAAATTAATGACGGGACTGAAGATCCTGAACCAAAATCTGTATTTGAATGTCAAAAGAGGCATGACAAGATCAAATGGATAGATGCCATGAAGGCTGAATTAAATTCGTTGAATAAACGAAAAGTATTTGGATCCATCGTTCTCACACCTGAAGTTGTGAAACCCATTGGATACAGATGGATTTTTGTTCGAAAGCGAAATGAGAAAAATGAGATTGTGAGATACAAGGCTCACCTTGTTGCACAAGGTTTTTCCCAAAGGCCTGGGATTGATTACGAAGAAACGTATTCTCCTGTAATGGATGCTATTACGTTCAGATATCTAATTAGCCTATCGGTTTCAAAAAATCTAGATATGCATCTCATGGATGTTGTAACGGCTTATTTATACGGGTCATTAGATGCCGATATTTATATGAGAATTCCTGATGGAATTAAGGTGTCTGAAGCACTGAGCTCAAAGCCCAAAGAATTATGTGCAATTAAACTACAGCGATCACTGTATGGATTGAAGCAATCCGGGCGCATGTGGTATAATTTCTTAAGTGAGCATTTGTTAAAAGACGGATATGTGAATGATCAATTATGTCCGTGTGTCTTTATAAAGAATACGACAGTTGGATTTGCTATTATCGCTGTTTATGTAGATGATCTGAATATCATTGGAACTCCCAAGGAAATCCAAGAAGCAGTTGGTTACCTAAAGGGAGAATTTGTAATGAAAGATCTTGAGCAGACCAATTGGTTTACAAATAGAACACTTGCATAGTGGAAAATTTGTACACCAATCAAATTACACAACAAGGGTTTTGAAGCGCTTTTATACGGATAAGGCAAACCCTCTCACTAGCCCCATGATTAATAGACCACTGAATGTTGAAAAAGATCCATTTCATCCTTGTGAATAGAATGAAGAGATACTTGGTCCTGAATTACCATACTTAAGTGCTATTGGAGCTCTCATGTACCTTGCTAATTGTACTAGACCAGATATAGCATTTGCTACAAATCTATTGGCAAGATATAGTTCATCTCCATCACGGAGACACTGGAATGGTATCAGGCACATATTTCGTTATCTTCAAGGGACGATCGATTTGAGATTATTTTATCCCAAAGGATCAAAGGATGAAATGGTTGGTTTTGCAGATGCGGGTTATTTGTCTGATCCTCATAAGGCCAGATCACAGATCGGCTATGTCTTCACGATGGTTGGTACTGCAATTTCCTGGCGTTCTCAAAAGCAAACGCTAGTTGCTACATCGTCAAATCATGTTGAGATGATCGCACTTCATGAAGCTAGTCGACACCACTAGAAAAACGTCAATTACTGACGGAAATTTCCGTCAGTAATTTAACATTTCCGTCGGTAATCTGGATTTCCCAACGGAACCGTTCCGTCAGTAATCCGTCGGTAAATTTGGTCGGTGATCACAAACGGAACTCATTCCGTCAGTAATTACTGACGAAATTTCGTATTTCCGTCAGTAATTACTAACGGAATTTCGTTTCCGTCAGTAATTACTGACGGAATGAGTTTCCGTCGTTTTAAGCTAACAATGCATTTCCGTCAATGCAGATTTCCGTCGGAAATGTTAATTCCGTCACACCGAATACCGCGTTTCCGTTAGCAATTTTCATCTTCGTTAGTGATTTCCGACGGATTACTCCGTTAGTAATTTATATTTTCGTCAGTAATACCGACGAACGTTTCCGTTAGTAATTTTCATATCCGTTAGTGATTTCCAACGGATTACTCCGTCGGTAATATATTTTTCCGTCATTAATACCGACGAACGTATCCGTTAGCAATTTCCATTTCCGTTGGTAATTCCTGACGGATTACTCCGTCGGTAATATATATTTCCGTCAGTAATACCGACGAACATATCCATTAGCAATTTCCATTTCCGTTAGTAATTTCTGAGGGAATATACCGTCAGTAACATATATTTCCGTCAGTAGTCCCAACGGAATATTCCGTCAATGATTTCCAACAGAATATTCCTTCAGTAATTGCAAAATACTAACGGAATGTCCGTTATTAATGCTAACAAAATGCTTAAAATATTTTAGCTTTACGAACATAATTTTCATTAGTAAAATTAAAAAGAAAAATAATAATTTTTATATAAATTAAATTTTTTAGGTACCTGATTTATCATAAATATATATAATAGGCTCATGACAAAAATTAATTGCACTACAAAACTAAAACATTAAATAGAACAAAATGTTATTACATCAAATTCGCTTCCCAAATCTAATGTTAATTACGATTGTATTGAATATTCGACGCAAAGAAATTATGTAAAGGAATTAGGGGACTGGGTACGAGGAGTGGACGAAGATCCATGCATAAAAGCGGCCCTCTGGGCGTGCATCTATGCTATTTCACGTGCCTTCTTAGCCATTTGTTCATCTCGTCGAGCCATAGCTTCATCCTGTTGTGCCACCCTAGCTTCCAATGCATCCATCTTGGCTTGCGAAGCTTCGTCCAACGGAGCATTTGATCCTCCCGTTGACGACAAACTCGAAGAAGAGACTGTGGATGAAAGCAAAGTGGCACCATAGTCCCCTAATCCGTATAGTCTATTCCCCCTTTTTTTCGTCCTTGTGACGCAACTCTCTGCCATAATTCTATTTTCGACGAAGCAGGAACGGGAGTTCCCTCTGAACTCTCCGTGTGGTCCTGGGTGGCCTCTTCATTTGCAATCATCTTATAGGCATTCTGTCATTAAAAAGAAATACAATAATTAATAAAACATCAAACATAATAGATATATGATCCAGCTGGATATACATTAAGAATTTTGATACTTACATATGTAGACTCGACAGTTTGATCAACCCACCGACGAGGTTGACCAGGAGCACCCTGAGTGGTGTGCGTGCTAACAAATTCATCAAGAAAATCGACGTCGGGACCGAATTTCTTTACCTACAATCATTATTACTATTAGTTAACATAGCATTGCAGAATCCATTTAATGTAGCAATCATATAGTCATGGAAAATGAAATGACATCTATAAGCTTCATTAAATTCCATTGTTAAACCAGTACCTATATCATGGAATTCCAAATGATGTTGTGAGATTTCAAATACGACTCAAGTACGAAGATAATTTTGGTTGTGTTTAAATTTAATGAAGTACTTTGATAATGAGTACTTCAAGGGTTCAACTAGGATGGGTGTCATGAGCTAACGGTAGAGTGCATTTCAAGCATTATTGTTAGATTTTTTTTAATTTGGAGACAACAAAAGATAGAATACTTGCAAACCACTTGAAGTGGGAATAATTGGATTAGTTCTTATACATCAAATGCAACCCTCTTAAGGACTTTAACCTGAACATGCCAAAAATAAACATTTTCTCAAATAGGCCACAATTTTCGATTTCATGAATGCTCCAACTCATTTCTAATATCCTACTATTGATGCCAAAGTGCAATCAAGTCGAAAAATAAATTTTAAAAAGCAAATAATGAGATCAAACATAGCAAAGCCATTCAAGCTCAACATTATTAACTTAAGAGTGATTATGTCGCATAAACCAGTACTCGCATCTCAAGAAGATGGTTGCATACACTTATTTCACCGGTAACAAATGTGCACTTTAGGTTAATTGTTTATCACAAGTTAATAACACTTTAAGCAAAGCTTAAGCAATCAAGAAAATTTCTTTGTTCTAGTCTCCGCCATCACAACCACTATAATGAAACCTTACGCAAAAGAAAAAGAACATAAATACACCAAGATCAAGCATAACTATTCAAGCACAAGACTTGTACTTCAACCTATGAATCAAAATCCATTTTTGTTATTCTCACCATTTCCATCACAATTCGGACTAAAAAAAAACAATTCAATTAAAATTCAAGAAACACTCTTATAACCAATCAACAATTAGTACCAAATTAAACAATGAGACAATTTAGCTGTAGCTAAAAAGCAATGATAAGTTTTACAGAGATTTAAACTTTGCATGTCGTGACACCATTTGGTAATTATTACAATCTGTTATCCACAAGAAGCTTACAGTAATCATATTCGCCCCATATTTCTAGTCTTCATCAATAATAATCTTAGTTTTAGTTTAATTTGACACAATGATATGGGTTTGAATAGGACCGGACACACTAATTCCATCAGTTCGATTTAGTTCCTAAAGGTAGTAACATATATTAACTCATTTCATGTCTCGAACTACTATGTAGCGAGAAAGAAGCTTTTCAAAGAATTAAGATCGAGTAGAAATTTTCTACAGCTCTTGAAATGAGTGTACTATTTACACCTTGCCTTATCTAAGAGAAGAGATGCACGCTAGTGAACTAATCTAGCTGCATCAACCTATTACTCTTTCCTTTGAAAAATATCTCCAGGTACGAATCCATTTTCTGTTTTGTGATTTCTCAATTAGTATCAAAACCTACCATCTCTATTGGTTTGAAGATAAGGTCGTCCAGAAAACAGTGTTTGATTCATTGAGGCCATAGCCGAATACACTCCCAAGTTATTGTTATTTTAAAGACTGAACATATTCATTTCTTAGCAAGGAGGCTTACTTAGCGAGAGAAGGCAACCTCCATCCCACCAAGCCAACCCTCCAACAAGAAATGTAACATCTTATGAAAAGATAAGCTAAAATATGTAAAAAAGTTATTTTTATGTTTTTGCACTTGGCGATGGAGCCTTCTATGCATGAAATATTAACTTTTGCTTTTGGCATTGCTTTTAAGTCATTGAGCAGGGAATATTGATCAAGATTAAACTACTCTTTGTATTCAACTTGTATTACAATGTTGATTCCACATATGTTGATGTTTTTCCCAATTCATGGACTATCAACTATTCTTTACGTATAGTCATGCATGTAGAATATGACTCCAACGATGAGTGTGCTGAAGATGGAGATTGAGGTTATGGAAGATTCATGTTCTATGAAAATAATTTGAGGACCGCTTTTGGCGTGATTACAGGACAAGATATATGAGCGTCGAGAAAAACTTGAAGCCAATGATTTGAGTGGAGACGACGGTAGAGGAATTAAAGGTTGGAGAAGATGTCTGTTTGAGTCGAAGCATCTCCAATTGCAAGCATCGAAAAATTAATCAAGAAGGCTGCAACATCACCGACTCATTGGCGTGTTATGATGTGTGAAGGCAGAAAAAGAGAAGATCTGGTAATAATTATAATGAAAAAATAGATACTCAACCAAGTAACACTCGTTATCGGAAACAAGCTTAGAGGAAATTCAACAAGGGAAAACCTTATAAAGGGTTCTCTACGAAAAATCG
>CM028380.1:1720820-1752553 GCA_013146195.2 Codonopsis lanceolata
CTCGATCTCTTCGCCTATCTCCGTAGAGGCGAGCATCAATGCTCAGTAGCTACATGTCGGCCAAACAAATTTCTCAGCCTCAGTCGAATCTCGCGGAAGATCCCTCGGCAATCACCATTATCCATGCCAAGTATTCAAGGACAAAATATGTAGTGGGAACAAATAGGCCACTGGCCTATCAAAGTCGAGCCGCCACATCCTACGGAAGTCAACGATCGAAGACGATCTGCCATCTCCAAATCTAGGGAAGCAGTGGGTAATGCAGAATGTCTGTTTCCAGCCCAAGCCAGCGATGATTACATTGACACTATAAAGAGGTTTTTCGATGCCCACATGACAACTTGGGCATAGCCCGGTGATGCAAAATAAAGCGTCGGATCTCCTAGTGGTTAATCACCCAGGATATGTCCATGGAGCCTCTCCAAAAGAAGTCCTCAGACCAGTCATAATCAGAATAATTAACTTGGGGAAAGCGGCCTCGAAAACCATAAAGCCCCGGGTCATATATCGGGCTAAAGATACGAGGAGCCATCACTTGAAAATGCTCCTCCAGGCACATGGATCGGATGGGAGCGCGGTAGGGAAAAGTTTGTCGCCGCCAGAAAAAGCATCCAAGCCAGCCAAAGTCTCTGCCAAGATCACTGGAACAATATTAGCCCGGCGGTCACGTGCCTACAAGGCAAGATCCACGACCCGCACATCAATAAATCCCTGTTGGCCCACCAGCAGATATCTCCCCACTAGGCACAAGAAAAGAGCCGTCAGACGGCGCCTCAAATAATCCATGTCATCCTCTATGAACTTTGTTAATGCTCGAGGAAGAACGATCAAGTCAAAATTCACCCCGTTATAAAAACCCGGGGTGGCAGCTCGAGTGGTGCGGAATAGCTCCCTAATTGACATGTAGGGACGCCTCCGAGGCGAAGGCACGACAATATTATGAGTGGCAGCAACTCCCAGCATTGCACAAAATTCCTCAAAAGCCGGGCACATCTCGTTCATCCCAAAATTAAAAAGATGATCCTGACGAGACCAGAACCTGGACGCTCCTCTCAACATGTCCCAGTTGAGAACCACGTTTCTCCAGGAGAGAAGGCATCTGAAGCTAAAAAGATGATCGAACCAATCACGTTCGTCGGCTCGGAGAGCGAGAATCCAGAGGTCGAGAGCATTTTCGTAGGCCTCTATTTCCAAAGGGGTATGGTAAGGGCCAGCCATTAGAGCAAAAATATAATACTTTCTCTATCAAAAGAAGGAGCAACTGAGAAGGAGAAGCTGTGAAGAAACGAAGCAGGCTGAAAGGAAATCAGATGTGAAGAATTCAGGCTCGCCGGGTCTCCTTTTATAGCAGAAATAAAGAAAATCGACAAACAGGACGAACAGTGGTGAACAGTGGCCAAGAAATCTCCTAGGAAAGCCAAAATTGGGCGCCACCCTCATGGAATTTGGGCATGGCGCCCAAATCCCTTATAAGCCATGCCTATTTTGCTCCTTTACTGCCTCTGATATTCTGGTTTCTGTCCAAATCACCAATTTATCTTTCGTCTGATCACGGGAAGGCCTAGCAGCTATCAAAAAGAAAGGCTACATGGCTGCAATTATGCTCCCTCACACAGGAAGAGGCGGCTGCCTCTTCCTCTACCCGCAGATCGCCAGAAAATCCCCCTCGAAACAGAAGGTGTATTCTTTCTGAATTCTTTTCTAAAAAACAGCGTGCCATTACCCTTAGTAGTCGGTATAGCTTTATTTTCTGCATGTATTTTGAATATGCATTTCATTTTATCATATCATCAAAAATTATATTGCATTTCATCATTCATATTTGTACAGATACTAATTACTAATTACAAATAAAAGAAAACAGAAAAAAGAAAAGAGAAAAGCTGACATGTGCAGGAAAGGAAGCTAATAGTCAAATGATACTCTGCCTCTGCTCAAGCCACCTCCCCTGACTCGGGGGCCCAACGTGCCATCGGTGCTGCGTGTCCGATCCCCACGGGCACGACTAGATCCTACGTCCACATCATCATCATCATCGTCACTGCGACGCCTGGTCTGCCGCATAACATCATTACTCCGACAAGAAAAGTCATCCATTAGACGCTGGTAGAGTTTGTTAATGCCGACGAAGCCCCGTAAGAGTCTCTTGTATGTGGACACCTTGACCTGAAAAAAAAAAGAGAAAGAACATCAGTAAAAAAAAAAGTGAGCATCAATCAAATAAAATAAATAGAGCATCAGTCAAATAAAAAAAAAGATAGAGCATCAGTCAGCCAGGAAAAAAATGGGGGAGTGATGAATATACCATGCGGGCCTGATCAGGGACGCGGTACTCCTCAGGAATCTCCACATCCGGAAGAACTTCCCTTATGAGCCGATCATCTCGCCGGTATGGGAAAGACGAAAAGGCATTGTCAGGCATGGAAAACTCGAGCCGTGCATCCAAAACAGAGTGAGAAGACTCAGCCCAAGCACCATCGACAGATGCATGTCTCCCAATCACAGGAAAAGGATGAGGAGGATGGAGCATCGTCCTCAAAAAGTCTTTATAGGCTATCACCGGGAAATCACTCGCAGGCATCTCATATTTGGACAAATACTGAAGCCGGTTTGGTATAAAATCTGGATCGATCACATTCGGAGGAGGTGGAGGAGGTGCCACCGGGGCTACCGAAAACGGGACATGCTGACGGTTGACCCGCTCACCCATGTATAAAGAGTCGCACATGATCGACACCATCAAAATCCGACAACGACTCAATAGCAGGGTAACCTCGATCGGCCCTACCAGATGCCCCCAAGGGAATAAATTCACCGAGCCTGGATTCGAGCTAGCCACTCTGTTCTGCAGCCCCAGTGACTCAACATAATGGCCTGTGATGTCCTTATCTTTCCGGTTTGCATTCACAAACTTGACCAAATAAGGTGGGCCAAGAACATCGTTGGGCAGTGGGCTCGGTACAAAGTCAAAGACAAAGTAAGCCCACACCTGAAAAAAAGGAGGTAAAGTCAGTAAAAAGAAAAAAAAATATGTGAAAAAAATATATGCTGGAAAAAAAAAGAGAGGAGAGAGAAAATATACCTCCCAGGCAGGAGCAAAACCAGTCATCACCTTTGAGTCATTCCGACTCAACCTATCCATGCAAACATAAAGCTCAGCCAGACCAGCCCCAGTCATAGTCAATCACATGGTCCAGCTCTCGAAGGTAGCCTAGCAAAGAGACCCTCGAGGTAGTGGAAGCATTGGCAAAAGGCGTGCCCAAGAAAGAATAAAAATGTCAGGGCAAGGCGGCGTCACTGACAACGCTATCTCCGACTTCAACACGCGGCATTTTCTAGAAGCCACTTCTTCACACTGGGAATGGTCACCTCATCAGCTGTCTTGTACTTGGGCACAAACCCCAAAAGGTCCTCCACTTCGTCATGACGCTCGCGGAGGGTATAGTCAGGTTTCATATTCTGCCCAATACTGGTATAGAAATACCAGTAATCGTCGCAAAGTCGCAGGGAGTCATAGTAATCTCTCCCTAGCTGAGGTGGAAAGAGTGGGGGTACCCCACCAGAAATTCCGCGACACGTCGAAGATGACTGTAGCTAGCGGAAGGAAGTGAAAGCCATAAAATCCCAGGGCAGTCTCCTCCACCAAAACTGGTAGGCGGCAAAGGCATCGAATGATATATATATCAGATACCCTGGAACAAGTGGCCCTGGCCTTGTCCAAAACCCCGCGCTCCTGGAAAAGAAAACAAAAAGAAGAAAATAAAGGTAAGTATCCCATAAACCCTTTTCTTCTTGTATATTTAATACATCAGATTTTTCAAAAAAAAAATTATATATATATATATATATATATATATATATATATATATATATATATGTACATTAAAAATTGTTTTTGTACATAAAAATACATATTATCATTTTAAGTACATAATAAAAATATACAAACATACTTTGCATAAATATACATGTCAGCATGTTAGATAAAAAAAGATTTAAAAAAAAAAGAGAGATAGAATATATACTTTGCATTTAAATATGCATGCCACATTTCCTATATTTTCAATTCATGTAAAAAATAAATTAACCATGCATTCACATAAAAAAACATCTCATGTATATTCAGCATCATATTGGCATTAAATAAAGTAATACATGCACCCATAATTTGCATTTATCATTTAATAAGCTGTATTAGGAATGCGCGAAAAAGAAAATAAAAATGCCACCTGCCATCGAAAAATAATATCTTCTTGGCATTTCTTATATCCCTACAGCATTAGCATGCATAAAAAATAAATTCTGGTGCATAAAATATATCTGTTTTGTCTTGCATATATCCGAAAATGTATCCGAAAAATGTATTCAGAAAAATTTGCATTTCATTCCGAAAATTCCGCATTGTGAATATATACCATGTAAAAATATTTTCAGGACTAAAACATGCATCATATAGCTTTATTTGCATTAACATTATAAATCATGCATAGTAGAGTCAAATAGTAACTACTAGTTCAATTTGGGCATCGCAAAATTAAATTGTCCAAATTTCATGCATTATTACCAAAATTGCATCATTTCAGTCCATAAATCGCATGTATAAATATCATAAGCAGCATATATATGCTTCAAAAGTCCAAAACAGCACAGAAAATGAGCAGATCTGAAAAATTAACCAAATGGGTGGAAGAAAGTCATACTCACATAGGGATCAGGAAGATTCGAGATGTGTTTGTACCAATCTCGCACCAGATTGCCCCAATCATGTTTCGAATAATAATAGCCGACATGGTTCCGAACCAAAGGAGGAAGTTCTTTCTTTTCCTCGCCAGATTCCAGGTTCATTGGTGCTTTTCCTTTCCTAGATCTAGAGGAAGAAGCCATCTGCGCAGAAAAACAAAAATTTTGGCGGAAGAAAATTGAGAAAATGAGAGAAAATGAAAAAAAGAAAAAATAGAAGCTTACCTCATCGGCAATGGAAGCTGAAGCAGGAGCAGAAGAGAAACAGAAATGAAGGCTTCTGCCTTCATTCCCGTGAATGAAAGAACAAAAGGAGGAAAAGTGACATTTTTCACTTTTCCCCCTCCAAGCAATTCAGCATCAGCACTTAAGTCCTCAAAATTTCAAAACTGCAAAGTGGTCCCTAAGACTTAACAGAAAGTTAACGAAAGCAATTTCGTTAACCACATTTGATGGCCTTTCACCCAAAAAGCAAGGAAAGCTCATATCTCCAGCAAGTCAGCCGCCAGACAAGCAGAAAAGTCAAAGCATTCAGCGGCAAAAGGTAAGTCCCATTTTCTTTTGAAAAAAAAAAGATGAAAAAAAAATGCAAAAAGAGAAGAAAAAGAATCAATCAAAGAAAAAAAGGAAGAACAAAACCAAAAAAAAACAAAAGCAAAAGAAAAAAAAAAGAAAAAGAAAAAAGAAGGAGGGAAATCCGCAGCATGAATAGTCAGAACGACAGAAAAAGCCAAATCCTCTGAACCAACAGCAGTCGTCAGAAACATGGACAGGTAAGAAAGGTAAGGAAGGTAAGATTTCTTATTTTGCTTTCAGAAATAAAAGAAAAATCTTTTTCAAAAGATTTTGTTCAAAAAAAAAAGAGGAATATTCAAAAAACAAAAAAAAAAGAGAAAGGAAGAAGAAAAAGAAAAATCTCTTTGTCGTATCCAACGACGGATTTTTATCGGTTGGATATAGTTTTCGAAAAATTTGAAGACAATTCTCTTTGTCGTATTCGATGACGGGTATTGATCAGTCGAATACATTTTTCGAAAATCTGAAGGTCCTCTTATTGTGTTTGGAAGAAAGGTATTGACCAGCCAGACACAATTTTGAGACTGATCTCTTAACATATTTCAGCGACACGTATTGACCGGTTGAAATATGATTTTCGAAATACACAAAAATCTTCATACCGTATTTGACAACGGTTTCGGATCGGAAGAATACGGCTTTTCGAAAAACATGAAAATCTTTTCTTCGTTTGTGTTCTCTGATGGGTATTGACCCAAAGGACACAACTTCCTCATCTGGTTGTTTGTTTCGGCTTAGGCCGAACTACGTTTGGTCTAATTCCTTTTATTAAGGGATACGTAGGCAGCCTACATTAGTAGGTCCGACCATCAGAGCACTCAATTTGCATATCTGCTTAAAAACTGCGATAACCTGCTATAACTGACTAAAAATGTCTAGGATATGGAGGTTTGATAAATTGTTGCATTATAAGCGCTACAATGCATATTTCTCCCTCGTTTTGAAATGAAACGAAATTGGAGAGTCTATTCTAATCAACGATGTTCGTCTACTCAGTAAGCTGCGGGTTACCCATAGACTCCATCGTTGAGGGGCTCTGTAGACACCCCAATTTCGTACCCCTGATATGTGACATGACAAAAATATCAAGACCTGTTAAAACATTAACAAATGTCAAGTTACAGGGTCGAAAATGCAAAAGGACAAAGCAGGATGCGCAAAAGGACGAATTGCAGGGACTAAAGCGTTCAAAATGACCAAGGTTTGAAAATTGGGCGTGGCTACCAAAGGAATTGGGCATGGCGTCCAAATTCCTATAGGGTGGCGCCCAAAAAGCCTTCCTGTCTGCTACAGTGCTCAAGCATTTGCCGCATAATGCAACTCATTTAGCGCGCGGTGCAACCGGTTGATGCGCTTGAGAAATATTCTAATGCCTGCGATGTCCCTGCTCTCCTCCTATAAATAGCAGAGCCCGGCTCCTCATTTCACACAGAAATCCTTCGCAAAGCTTCTCCGCGTTAATGTTACGCTGGAGAATTAGAAAGCGGTGTGAGATAGTGAGAGATCACCTCCAAAGCCTTGAAACTCTGCCAAACTTCCTCCAAACACAAATCCAACCGGTAGAAGTGTACCTTAGCCCCCCAGCTAGGTATCCACCCTTTTTCCCCGGCCCAAAAATAGTGGAAAGAGCAGTTGCTCTGTCCGATTTAAAAGGCCAAATCAGCCAGAGATAAGCCGTTACTACGCGATTTCGGCCTACTTCGATCAAACAAACAACCGGACAAGCAGTTACCCGCCTGCGATCCCGAGGCCGAAAAGTAACTTTCGAGGCGATCCATTGCCCAAATTCACACAACACACAACACACAACTTCAAACAACAAAAAGACTCTCTCTTCAGGAGGACGAGCAAGCACACCCCTACGCTGTCTGTAAGTTCTTATTTTTAAGTCTTTCATTTCTATGTAAAAGTATTATTTCCAGTCCGGCCCAATGTAGCCATATGAGCAGTTGTGCTGCCCGGATTTAATTAGGGAATAGTACTAAATGTAGCCGTTACTATGGCAAAATGTTTTTTAGATAGATTTGTAATTATTTATCCTATTTATTCAGTAAAGTCTTTATTTGTAAATGTATTATTTCCGGTCCGGTTTAATATCAATATATAAGCAGTTATGCTGCCCGAATTTATTTAGGAAATAATACTAAATGTAGTCGTTACTATGGTCAAATACTTCCAAGTATATTTGTAATTGTTTGTAAAAGAGACTGTCGCAAGTCCATAAATAATATAGATGTAACGGATGTATTTGTAGGTAGTTAATGCTTTATTTATATGTTAAATAAATATAACAAAAAGCATACTTTAGCCAAAAACCGTTTTGAGACTGAAAGGGCGAGTTGGGTGCCTAGCACCTTCGACTCGTAACTTAGCCTCCGAACCCGTTTTCTCTATCTACGGTTTTCTTTTCTAGTTTTGCTTTATTTTTGCCTTAAAATAAAGATGGCGACTCTAAAAATATTTTGGATCGGTGGGGCCTTGCAACATCTTTCTTTGCACTTTCACGTTCTCCCTAAACAAGGGAGAATGGGAATGGAAAAGGTGATGTATTCCTATATTGCAGTATCCCTAAACAAGGGATAACTTGACATAGAAAACCCAAGCACTCATAGTGATCAGAAATAGGCCATAAGGCTATTTTCATAAAATCCATAGTGGGGAGTCTTTGCAACATCTTTCTTTGCACTTTCACGTCCTCCCCTAAACAAGGGAGAATGGGAATGGAAAGGTAATGTTTTCCTATATCCTGGTATCCCCTAAAAAAGGGATAACTTGACATAGAAAATCCAAAGCTCCCATATTGGATCAAAATCCACTAAAGGCAACCGAGGCGCATTCCAACGAGCTATTCCAACAGCACTCCTCCCGCACTTTTTATTTCATCCTCCCCTAAACAAGGGAGGCTGGAACGGGAGCAGTGGATGTCACCGCATCCGACAGCGCACCTATCCAGGCGCGGGCGCGAGCATGTTTCAGGGAACCCACACACGACTTGGATCTGGGGAAAAACAATCAAACAAATAAGAGTAAGTCATAAAGACTGAGTAAGTTACTAAACATAACTTCATGTCATGGCATCATGCTCAACAATAATAATTCATGCTATCATCGTAGTATAACATTCCATTAATAATCATGTCAAGGCACTCATACTTAACAATCTTAAATATCATGTTATCAACAAGGTATAACAATTCATTAAATCATCTCAACCATCATATCATATCATATTCACGTAGCACGTTATTCAAATATAAGCACTCGTGAGTCAATTCATATAAAAGGGATATGATACCGTTACCATTTTTCCACTGTGTTGCTCCTACAAAAACACGTGCAATTCCTATGTGTCCTCGATACCCAAATCGTGGTATCGACGTCCCCGAGACATTCCCCGCTCGAGTTTCGTAGTTATTAAAGTCATGTTTCCATAATACAACTAAGATCAACTACTTCCCCACCGTGGCCATCGATAGAGGGGTGTGTGCTACCCGGCGCAGCGATCCATCGAAATCACGAATCCCACAATTCGTGAAGACAATACATCGTCCCGCCAACGACTCAACAAACCGACTCCAGCTGGACTCAAACTCAAGCACAAGTAATACATACTCATATGCTCAATTAAGTAGGCACATACTCTACAATCATCTAGTCAAGCATTTGAATCACAACTAGCACATAAACACAATAGAGATAATATTAAGACTATAATTATCAAGTGTTCTTCATACACTTCTAAATGCTTGGAGGCTTAACCTCCATCAATACTACCCCAATTTCCGTAGGACTTAGGCATATAGTTCCTTAAGGTCACTCGAACCCAATGGTCGACTCTGTTGAGTCATTTATAAACTTTCAAAAATTAGGGAATAGAAGCCATTGACCACAATACCCTCCTATGTTCATGCTAACATTAATGACTAGGTTCCCAAGGTCATTAAACCCATAAAACCCCAACAAAACACATAGTTAGGAAACATAG
The DNA here is from genome assembly GCA_013146195.2 of Codonopsis lanceolata. NCBI lineage: Eukaryota > Viridiplantae > Streptophyta > Magnoliopsida > Asterales > Campanulaceae > Codonopsis > Codonopsis lanceolata. The sequence goes on from CM028380.1 coordinate 1,730,122, forward strand.
AACCAAGGTCACAATTTATGCATATATACATTCTAGCCATTTCATCAATTATGCTTCCAATACTTGAACATGTAAGATAAGATAGATCAACATACATCTCTACATATGAATAACATCATAATCATGGTCTTAAACAAGTTCATCCAACCAAATTCGTCATTTAGGAATATAGCAAAACATGGCATCTCTAAAAAGCCCTAAGTGCACTCATTGACGTCAAATAGCACAAGATTTTTTGCCCTAGGGTCAATGAGGCAAAAGCAAAGAGAAAGAGATGTAGTAACTTACCTACAATCAGCACTTCAAGCAACAAAAACGAACATGCAATGGGTGGAAAGTGTTCTCCTCAACCTCCTCTTCCCTTCTATGGCTTGGATTTGAAAATGGAGCTCTCAAGCTTTGGAATCCATGGATGAACACTCAAGAACCCTTAGGAAACTCTCCTCTCAGCTCTCAAGAGGCTCCCCACGTTTTTTAGAAAAGAATGGCAGAAAATGGAGGCTTGGTGGTGTATTTGGGTTCCCAAAGGTTGAAAAGGTGATTGGGAAGTGTGACCAATGCATGTTGAGGTCTTCCAAGATAAAATGTCAACCAACCCACTTAAAATTCAAATGGATGGTTAGGATATAGTGGGTGATAGTTAGGATGATTTAGGAATGGTTTAGGATGGGTTTGGGTAGGATTAGGATAGACAAAATTCGTCACAAAGCAAAACTGCCCGTAACAGGAATCCAGCACCATGCGGTCGCATGGTCTAGATAGCATGTGAGCGCATGCTAGGCAGATGACACAACCCAAAATTCTGTTCACCTTGCGGGGGCAAGGTCCAAACCCCTTGCGACCGCAAGCCCTCCAGTGCACGAAAGGTCTAGAATTCACCCTAAATCAACCCCAAACTCAAGATCAAAGTCCCCAAGGCTCAAACCTCACTCAAAGATGGTCTAGAACTCAAACAGATCACTCCCGAACAACACTCAAACAGGCCAAACGAAGAAGAACAACAACTAGAAGCAAGCAATGATCAAATCGACGATGCAACAAGCATTCAATCAACATCTAAATCATGTTAAGGATGTTGTGAATGACATCTAACACTTATACACATGTTTCCAACATATATACACAATCAAAGTCCCAGCACATCTCATGAAGATAAGGATTCATATGAGCATAGAAATCAACGTCAACGAACAAACTATTGAATTCAAACATATGAATAAGCTAAGTAAACATACTTATGATGAATATGAATGTATGAACTCAAGCATAAGACAAACATGCAATAATCTAGGGTATTACATTGGGACCCATGGAACCCAAGGTTATTGGCACTGATGAACCCATGGAGGCCTGAACCCGTTGGCACCGATGTTAGGCAAAAGTACCGAGGGAGGCGAGAGAGCACCGCGTAGATGGCACAACTGTAAGGGAGTCAGCTATTAACAGAGATGAAGAAGGAGGCCGGCTGGACTGTGAATGAGAAGGAGCCGATGTCTCGAAATCTGGAGCCGGCGAACATTGTTGGATTGCTAGGTGTCGGTTTTTATGATGGGGGAACGAATTGGGTTGCTAGGTGTGGAGGATTGGGGGTATTTGGGCGAATGAATTGAGGGATTAAAGGAAAGAAAATTTTGGGCCGGCCATGGAGGAATTCGCCGAGATTGTTTGGAGAAAGGAAGAAGGCAGTGGCTGGGTGTAAAGGTCGGCCTGACATGGGGGGCACAAACTGGGTTGCTGGGGTGGAGATGCATGATGAAGCCGGCTGGGTTTGTGGAAGGTTTGGGTGAAGGAGTTCGAAGGAGATGGGGTGAGAGAGAGAGAAAGAAATTTTTGGGCCGGCCATGGAGGAATTCGCTTTCTTGATTTTCATTTTATATTTAGGTGTGGAGGATTGGGGGTATTTAGGTGAATGAATTGAGGGATTGAAGGAAAGAAATTTTTGGGCCGGCCATGGAGGTTTTCGCCGGGACTGTTTGGAGAAAGGAAGAAGGCGGTGGCTGAGCGAAGTCCAAGTTTTGGGACGCGATCGCATTCATCTGATCGCTCACACCTTCTGTCACCGACTTTTTGCTGGCCATGATTATCGGTCGAGTTCGTAATGTAGAGATGGCTGGTTTTTGGTTCAGTTTTGGCCGTAAAATGATGGGTTCAGAATTTGCTCTGATGATCGGAAAGAGGAGGTCAAAGAAAAGTCCATGAATTTGCTGCCGAGTGGAAAGTCAATGGTCATCACAAAAAGAGGAACCTTTGCCTGGACAAATTTAGAGCACTAGCAAGGTTCAAAAGTGCGGCGAGATTTTACATAACAAAAACGTGATGTGCTAAGCGTAAACAACAGGGTTTTGTCAGAGATCAACAGCACGCGGTCAAAATTCATATTAGTTGAAAAGTTTATACGTGTGATTAATTTTTTTACTTTAATCTTACGGCTGTAATTCTTTCCTACCCTCACATATGCGAAGGGTGGTTGGTAACTGTCTTTTATCTAACTCAATTTACCAACATAATTAAATTTAACTCTCTCTCTCTCTCTCTCTCTCTCACTCAATTATTTTTAACTTCTGTCTAACTAAATCTTTTACTGTAATTTATGGTCTTATTGTAATTACTTGAATCAATTTAATTTTTATAAAGCATGAATTTTATAAGTTAAAGTTGTTGACAAATGTCAAATTTTTAAACGAAAAATTATGTACAGACACATTTCAATGTAATATTGATATATATGAAATATAAAGAATGTTTCTCTATAACTTTTAATCTTACAATTTCAATCGTTTTTATCACGTTTTTTTTCCATCCCTATTTTATTACTGCGAAAATTATTGAGATATTACGGTTTACAAGACGGTTTACAGTTATTATTTTAAGATATTACGGTTTTACAGTTAATATTTTACGGTTTTACAGTTTGATGGTTGCGAAAATTTGTATTTGTAGTTTTTTATTTTTAATTGTTATCGTAATTAACTTAATCAATTTAATTTTTTTCCGACCCATAATTTCATATACAAATTTAAAATTTTTAAAAAAAAATCGTAAGTTTTGTAATTTGAAATATTTGTTTTTTTAACTGTTATCGTAATTAACTTAATCAATTTAATTTTTGTCCGGCCCGTTTTTGCCTGGCCCGCAATTTCGTATATAAATTCCATCCCTATTTTATTACTGTGGGTCCCAATGGGCACAATAATAAGCTAGAAGGGGGGGTTGAATAGCTTATTAAACACTTAAAAACTTTTTAAAAAGTTCTTTGAAGGTTACTTGAAATCTATAGAAAAGATAGAAGTAGCGGAAGACCTTTAGAGAAGTTGATCCAGGTCTGCCGATAAGTACTACCGGTAGACCTTTTACAGTTTTCTTAAGTTCTACTGTAAACGGATAGTAATAAACAAAGTATTTAAGCAGTTCAAATATTAGACAAACAGTTAGGAATAACACAAGTATTTTGGGATGGTTCACACTATAATGAGTGTTACGCCCACCACCAAAGCGATAACCTTGGATTTAAATTGTGCACTATGTTTTCCACTTAGATCAATTACAAAGAATATCCCTAATGGATCGTGTACAAAATATTGACTTGTGTTTGTCTAGGGAATTAAATATCGTAAATACATGATATTTAATTCGTGTATATAGTTAATGGAAGTAAACAACAAGAAGATAAAACAATAATTGTTGATAAGCAGCTTCTTGTTGTTGACGAGGACTTCTAGATCTGTTGAGGATCTCTTGATTGCACTGAGCTGTAAGACTTGGAGTTTTGAAGTTTCAGAGCAATCCTTTAAGTGTTCGATTGATTCTGTACAGTTATATTTGTTCCAGTCTTCAATGGCAGCATTTATAGCAGGTGCACTTCAAAAGATCCGTTGGAGAAGACGAATACTTCAACAGCTCTTTTCATCATCGCATTAAATGCATGGGGTCGATCGAGATTTTCGCCTTCACGTATATCTAGAGCAGAATGATTTCGAGATCTTCAAAAGGTTGGGCGATTTAGGAGTCAGATCTGAGAGTTGTTGCAGAAAGTAGGGGACAGTCTGCTTTTCCTGCTTTCACTGTTCAGGACGAAAAGTCTTCCTGCCTTTCGGAAAAGGTTGCTTTTGGCGGCATGATATGTCAGGAAATGTCTTGGATTAATTCAAACAATGATAAGGATAAGTTTGAATTAATCCAATCGATCTTTGCTGGATAGGACACGTCATAGAAGATTAGGTGGACATGAGGTCTACCGGTTGTGAGCTGAAAGCAGGTCTTCCGATGAAGCTTGTGGAGAGGTCTTCCGCTGAACCTGTGAAGTCCTATAAAAACTATACAAGGCAAAGTTCTATACACAGTTGCCACGCTAATCGATACGCAGCCCGATTAGCCACTGAAGTATAAAACTAATGTAATGAATTGAACATATATAAATCTAACATAAGAATCAACAATCTCCTCCTATTTATATCTGGTCATCATTACTACAAATGAGGGCTGAAACAAACTATGTGATAGATAATAGCATGTCTATAGAGATCTTATACATAAAATTTGCGGAAGACATGCCTCTATCAAATAGAAGAGCACCTCAAGTGTAAGGACTAATCTATGTGCATACAAAGGTAAAAGGTTAAAGAACAGCACACAGATTAGCAGCAGTTCAAATAAATTTAAACTGATTGTTTAAATTCTAAACAGATATGAATATAAAGCAACAAGAATTTTAATAAGATAACCTTTTTGAAAAACTAGTAATCTTCTGTATTGATAAACAAGAAGTTTACATATTACAGAGTTTTCAAAAATAAGATGAATACAAAGGTAAGGGAAGGAAAGATACATGAACTACCAAGGTCTTTTCCCTTTGCCTTTGTCTGCAGCCTCTTTTGCTCTACGTTCTCGCTCAAGCTCTTCTACTCTTCGTTCGTATTCGTCATCCGCATCAGTCGGAGGTCTGGTGGAACGAGAACGGTAGTCCAGTTCTTCACGAAGACGGCTGTTCTCTTCCATCAGCATTCTGTTGATAGACCTCATTTGTTTCTCCTCCATGATGGCCAAATCACGATCACGGTTGGAATTCATAACATCGTGAGCAGAGTTCCGAGCAATGTTGTTGAGTTCGAGAACGGGAGGACGACCATGGCCGAGATGAAGAGTGATGGCATGGAACAACTCATATAAAAGTGAGGAGCAGATACGGACACACTCTTTTCGTTGAGCTTCAATGTTGATCTTGACATCGGTAAAGTCATGTCGTATCTGTCCAAATCGAGTCCAGACATCCTCTTGGAATTGTCGGAGAAGGGCGGCAGTCCGGTCATTGGCCTGTAAGGCGGCAGTGGCTATTTCGGCGGTAGCGGTAGATATGCTTGTAAGCTCGCCTAGCCGTTGGTAGATGGCATCAAGCCTAGACAAAAATTCATCATTGGCTGGCTGATGAGAAGTGGTTGCCTGGCCAATATGAATAGTGCCGGCAGAGGTAGAGTCGGCAGGCCTGATGGGCTGTTGGAGTGGAGGAGTGATGGAGTCGGAAGAAGATGAGTCTTGGGTAGGTAGGGTGTTTGTGGAGGAAGAGATGGTAATAGGTGGAGGTGGAGGAGGGGTTGGTGGGGAATCCAGTTCCATATCAGTGTCAGAATTTTCACTTATATGGGAGGATTCGGGAAGGGGTTCGGTAGAAAACCAGAAAGAAAGGGCAGGGTAGAAGAGGGATTTTGGTTTTCTAAGGGTAGGTTGAGAAGGTTGAGGAGGTTGAGAAGGTTGAGGAGGTTGATGGGTAGGGGTAAATAGATCTGCTACTAACGAAAGTTCGAAAAGGAACTTGGCGGCAGTAGAGTCTAATGGCTGGGTGGGAGGGATTGGAGTTGGCTGTGGTGTGGTTGAGGAGGTTGGTTGGGATTTGTGAGGTGAGGAAGGTGTAGATGGGTCAGGTGAGTAGTTGAAGGGTGAAGGAGGAGGAGGAGTGGGGGTTCTGGCTGGCTCCTCCTGAGTTTGAGGCTCCTCCTGAGGGATAGGCTCCTCCGGAGGTGGTGAATTCCTCTAAGTAGATGACTCAGAAGGAATAGATGAAGGGTTGATAGGTATAGATGAAGGGTTGACAGTTGAGGGTTGGGCGTCGGTAGAAGGGATAGATGAAGGGTTGACAGGTAAGGGTTGGGCGTTGGTAGAGGTAGTTGGTTGGCTGGCGGTAGAAGGTTTGGGACCGGTAGCTCTCCTTTTCTTCCTCAGCGGCTGAATAGGAGACTCAGCTGCTTCATCGGTAGAGGTTGGAGGGACTGCCGGTGGCTGGTCTTCAAAGGTTTTACGAAGTCTCCTTCGTTTTGGTTTGGGAGTGGGTGCAGGAGATGGTGAGGGGGATTGGCTGGTTTGGGTAGGTGGTTGTGAGGATGGCTGGGCTTGGGCAGGTGGTGGTGAGGAACGGCTAGATTGGCCTGGTGCCTTGTTCTTCTGGCCTTCCTTCATCTCCTTCCTAATCCATTTGGCCTGCTCCTCTTCAGTTGGAGTGGCCTCTTCCGGCCTAGTCTTCTTTGCCTTGCCCTTGGCTGCCATCTTGGTCCTTAGCAGCTGCTCTGCCTCATCAGCCAAGTCTCTGGCCTTTTGATGGAGGGACACGGCCACTTGATCGTCAAATTTTGCAGAGGCCTTTTTGAGGGTCCTGCTAGCCGCGTCATGTGCTTCCATGTTGAAGCGGGTGACCAAGATAGGTGCTGGCTTGGCCACTTTGTCGAGAGAGACCGGCGGTAGACCCTTCTGCAGCCGTCGCTTGTTCTCGTATTCAGTATACTTACTGAAGAACGAGGCTGTGAGTTGCTTCTCCTTGGCCACTGTAAACAACTCATCTTCTTTCAAAGAAGAGTTGACATTTGCATCATCCCTTAAAAGGGCATTGATCAGCCTCACAAAGGGGCGTTTGCAAGTGGGGTTGTTCTTGGCTTTCTCCACCCACTGCTTTAGCTCGTTGAAGATGATGGCCCCCCAGTTCAGTTTGAGCTGTAGATATACGGCACTGCACAAGTTTATTTGTTGTGCCGTAAACATATCATGTGCGCCGCTTTTGAACAGAAGCCCCTTGTCAATAAGGTGGCTTGGCTTGAGCGCCCGTAGAGGAGCAGATTTCTCGAGCATTTTCCCTTGAGGCTCCACGAGGGTGTCTACTCCCTCATGGCTTCCCAGGCATGTAAAGCCTCAGCCATGGTTGCTGAAAGAGCTCCACCGTAATGCACGCCGATGATGGTGGAGATTGATTTGGCGGTAATGGAGATGGGACGGCCTCGAATCCATCCTCGTAGAGCTGTCTTGTGCATGAGCTCCATTCTCTGATAGAATTCCTCTGCCAGAAAGATGCTATAGTTTTTGTCGTTGAGGCAGAAGATGGGTAGAATCCCAGAGGCGTCCATGTCCTCGCAAGCTTTGACGCCGGCAGCTATAGAGTTGATTGACTGAAGGTCAATGCACATGCCTGGAATATATAGCTTCGGGTCTAGAGCGACAATGATGTCATGAGAGGCGGGATAGGTGGGGTATCCCGGAAGGTTGACATCTGTACTGGGAGGAATGTCAGTTTCCGGGTTCAATCTCTTTCCGCTGTCTTGATTTGACTTTGAAGTTCTGGCCTGAAAGAAATGCAAAAAAAAAAATTAGGGCTTTTCATCTCAACAACTAAACAAGTAGGAATTTCAAGGTTTTTCTGAAATAATTGGAATTTCTGAACCGAAAACTTGAAACCCTAGGATGTTTAGAGTATCCACACCCGAGAAATGTAAGACATAAGTTTTCAAACGAGTAAATGATGAATATACAAGAACGACTGTTAGTATTCAAGGTTTGTAAGAACAACAATGGCGAATAATGTATAAACTTGAAAATGACCGTTTGAATTCCAAAACAATTTTAGGTTTATGAAATGAAATGCAGAACAGTACGTAGTAAGTTTCAAGTAGAGAAAAGAGGAGCGTACCATTGTCGTCGATTTGGAAGAAGAAACAAGAAATATTTGGATTCGCAGAACGTAGTTACTCACAGAGAGAGAGAGAGAGAGAGAGAAATATTTTGTCAAAGGGTTTCGTAAAGTTTTGCAAATGACGGTTCAAGGACTATTTAAAGGCAAGAAAATATCAGTTTGAAAAAGCGGGAACTTAAGATATTTTCTTAAGTACCAAATTTTATCCTTGACCCCCTTTATTGCTTTAAAAACCTCTTTACCAAAAAATAGACTAAGTAAGAAATCTGACCTTTAAGTCTTCCGGTAAAGGAGAGCTTACGTCTTCCGATTAGTTTAAAACTAAGTCTACCGGTATGAAAGAAACATTAACAAAATGTTGAAATTAAGCAGTAGGATCAATCATACCAAGATTTCTCCTTAAATAAGCAAACCTGGTGGCATCCAGTGGTTTAGTGAGAATGTCTGCCAATTGATCCTCAGTTGGAACATATTCCAAACTGATGTTACCTTTTTCCACATGATCTTTGACGAAGTGATAACGAATATCAATGTGCTTTGTCTTGGAATGCATCACTGGATTCTTTGAGACTGAAATTGCTGATGTGTTATCACACATGATTGGGTAGTTTGCAGTCTTGATGTTGTAGTCCACTAGTTGTTGTGATAGGTCTAAAGAGATCCATATGTAGAAGTTGAAGAGATCTGTTTGTTGATAAAACAGATTTTCTTTTGAAGGAAGACTTGGAAAGTTTTCCTAGTTGGCAAGCTTTACAACTTTTGTCATGGTCGGCAGACACCGTAGGTAGACCTTTGACAAGCCCGTTTTTGGAGAGCTTGGAGAGGTGCTTGAAGTTGAGGTGATCGAGACGCTAGTGCCATAGCCACTGTTGTCACGAACATTGTTGGCTACTAGACACGTGTTTGAGAATCTCCCTAGAAGATTTAAGTCCACGACATAGACGCTTCCTTGTCTATTGCCGATCAATTGTAGAGCGTGATTCACTGCCTTTGATGAGGCAGGTTGGAGTTGAATTGGCATAGAAGTCCTTTGTCGCAGAATTGAGATATGCTCAGAAGATTGTGCTTTAAACCACTTACTATAGAAACTTTGTTGATGGAGAGACTTCCTCTAGTAATTGAGCCATATCCAATTGTTTTTCCTCTTGCATTATCTCCGAAGATAACAATGGGTCCTTTTGCTTCGGCTATATCTGTAAGAAGACTTCTGTTCCCAGTCATGTGTCTTGAGCAGCCACTGTCTAGGTACCAGATGTCTTTGTTTTCTGATTCTATAGCCATGAAGCATTCCTGAAAAGAATTAAAGTAAACAAGGTACCCTTTATTTTCTTTTGGGTCCTAAGGATTAGCAACCTTTGCAACCCATACCGCTTGACCTTGAGAGAACTAGGTCTCTCAGATCTTGGCGTGAACCTTAGCAGACATTCTGGTGCCAGATGGCCTAGGCAATTGCAAGAGTGACATAAATGGAAAGTCCATAGAGAACTGTTAGTGACTTTGACAGAAGAGTGATTATGATCTTTCCTTTTCTTAACATCCGTTTTTGGTTCAGCTTGCTTGTTGATTGTAGACTTAATTGGTTTCTTTTGAATCTTCCTAGGTAAGTTACCATCAGACTTAGCTTTAGCTTTTCTGATGATTACCTTTTCAGGAGGATTTGGTAGAATACCTTTAAGTTTACCTTCAACAGGTAAAGGAGCCTTGCCTGTTTCATAGACAAACTTGATAATTACCGGTAGAGGTTTAGTAGGTCTATCGCCACAGACTTTGCCTTGGCATAGTTGTTGCCCGGACTTCACTTTCTCTCCGTTACCTTATCGGGTTTCTCATTTGAGTCATCATTTTGGCTTTTCTTTTCGAACTTTGGGGTAAACGTAAGGGACACTTGAATAACCAAGGCCTTGTTTCCCTATATTTTCAAATGTGCTTAGAGAAGGAAATATCATTTGCGCCTCTCGGAGGATTCACCTTTCTCTATGATGAAGAGATTGTCGGAAGAGGCACATCCGAATATCCTATGCCGCTTTATCATTACTAGATTTTTGGCTTGAAAGGATTTCTTCAAATGCATCCTTGGAGTCGCTCAGAGTCAATTGTCTTTTGCAAGGCAATTTTCTCTAGGTCAAGTCCTTTGATGTGCTCGATAGACAATCAATTTTGTCATAAAGGAATTTGTTTTCTTCCTTGACTTGATACTCTCTTGTTGACGGCTATTGAGAGTTTGAATCTCACCGCCATCATAGATTTCTCACTGTAAGTTTCTCACGCCGTTCTTGGCAGGTTTAACATAGGCTACTCTAAAGGAATTAAATTCTTCAAGCATATCCCGATTATCATTGAGAAGTTCTTCCTTCTTGAAGCTATTACTTGTTGGTTTCATTTTTGTCCAAAGGACTAGGTGAAACTACAACTTCATTTTCGAGTCATAGGTAGGACTGAATCATGAGCTATTAAGCATATGTTAGCTTGCTCACATTCCTCTTCCTCCTCTTCTCGAATCGGCCTCAAACCATGTAGCAACTGTTTGTCTTCTATGTCTTCAGCCAACATACCCTTTTGTTTTTGAAATTTTCTAAAAGAGGGTTTTCGGTATGCTTCAAATTTTGGCTTAGGACATTTTGAGGCAAAATGACCGTGTTTTCTACATTATAACACACAAGCTCTTCCTTAGATGAGCTTTCACCATTCTTCCTAAAAGGTTGTTGGTGTGTGTTCTTTCTTCCATATTTTGCAAATTTTTAGAAAACGTTTTACAAACATGGCAAATTGCTCATCAGATAGAAAATCATTTTCACAGGAAGAAGTAGAAGGTTTGGTTTCAACAGTGATTTCTTCTTGGACCATGGCTGGCAAAGGCACAGTTCTGAACTGTTTGTCTTGCTCAAGAGCTTGATTAACTTCAAGTTCATAAACCTTCAAACTTGCGTAGAGACTACGAAGAGTCATCTCGTTTAAGTTCTTGGATTCTTTCATAGCCGTGGTCTTAACATGCCATAAGCTACCTAGAGAGCCTAAAAACCTCATGTTCATTTCCTTTTTGTCATACGTTTTACCTAGAGAAAACAACTATTAATTACCTCACCGGCGATCGTATGCTTGTCTCAAGGTTTCCTTAGGATCCTTTTTGAAAGAATCAAACCGCGGATGTATGTATTTTATTTTCATTGTTATCTCTTGTGTCTTGGTCTCCTTCCAAGTATTCTACAAGAGCTTCCCACATCTCTTTGCAGCTTGTACATCGAATCACTTCTTTGGTATGTGCTTATGTCTAGAGAGCTGGTGATTATGTTGATTGTTTTGCTGTCAAGTTCTACCAGCTTTCTATCATCCTCTGTCCATTCAAATTCTTATTTTGGTACTTCTGCAGGGTTCCCAGCAATGGAGGCTAGAAGATTTGCCTTCATTGGTACATGTTAACCTGCAGTGACACATTTCCATAATCTGTTGTCAATAGAGTTCATGAATCTCATTACTTTATCCTTCTATACATCAAAATGTCTTTCGTCCAATATTGGGACGTGGTTAGCATTAGATGTAGGCAGCATATAGTGTGTTTGTGCCATTATATCGTATCTCTCAAGAGTTTAATCTTGGAAAAACTTGTTTTCAAAGAGTAAGGCTCTGATACCAATTGTGGGTCACAATGGACACAATAATAAGCTAGAAGGGGGGGGGGGTTGAATAACTTATTAAACACTTAAAAACTTTTAAGAACGTTCTTTGAAGATTACTTGAAATCTATAGAAAATATAGAAGTAGCGGAAGACCTTCAGAAAAGTTGATCCAGGTCTGCCGATAAGTACTACCGGTAGACCTTTTACAGTTTTCTTAAGTTCTGCTGTAAACGGATAGTAATAAACAAAGTATTTAAGCAGTTCAAATATTAGACAAACAGTTAGGAATAACACAAGTATTTTGGGATGGTTCACACTATAATGAGTGTTACGTCCACCACCAAGGCAGTCAACCTTGGATTTAAATTGTGCACTATGTTTTCCACTTAGATCAATTACAAAGAATATCCCTAATGGATCGTGTACAAAATATTGACTTGTGTTTGGGGTCTAGGGAATTAAATATCTGTAAATACATGATATTTAATTCGTGCAGAAGTATAGTTAATGGAAGTAAACAACAAGAAGATAAAACAATAATTGTTGATAAACAGCTTCTTGTTGTTGACGAGGACTTCTAGATCTGTTGAGGATCTCTTGATTGCACTGAGCTGTAAGACTTGGAGTTTTGAAGTTTCAGAGCAATCCTTTAAGTGTTCGATTGATTCTGTACAGTTATATTTGTTCCAGTCTTCAATGGCAGCATTTATAGCAGGTGCACTTCAAAAGATCCGTTGGAGAAGACGAATACTTCAACAGCTCTTTTCATCACTGCATGAAATGCATGGGTCGATGAGATTTTCGTCTTCACGATATCTAGAGCAGGGAATGATTTCGAGATCTTCAAAAGGTTGGGCGATTTAGGAGTCGATCGAGAGTTGTTGCGAGAAAGTAGGGGGGATGCCTTTTCACGCTTTGTTCAGACGAAAAGTCTTCCTGCCTTTCGGAAAAGGTTGCTTTTCGGCGGCTTGATTTGTCAGGAAATGTCTTGGATTAATTCAAACAATGATAAGGATAAGTTTGAATTAATCCAATCGATCTTTGCTGGATAGGACACGTCATAGAAGATTAGGTGGACATGAGGTCTACCGGTTGTGAGCTGAAAGCAGGTCTTCCGATGAAGTTTGTGGAGAGGTCTTCCGCTAAACCTGTGAAGTCCTATAAAAACTATACAAGACAAAGTTCTATACACAGTTGCCACGCTAATCGATATGCAGCACGATTAGCCACTGAAGTATAAAACTAATGTAATTAATTGAACATATATAAATCTAACATAAGAATCAATAATTACTGTGAAAATTATTGAGATATTACGGTTTACAAGACTGTTTACATTTATTATTTTAAGATATTACGGTTTTACAGTTAATATTTTACGATTTTACAGTTTTATGGTTGAGAATATTTGTATTTGTATTTTTTTATTTTTAATTGTTATCGTAATTAACTTAATCAATTTAATTTTTTTCCGACCAGTATTTTCGTATACAAATTAAAAAAATTAAAAAAATATCGTAAGTTTTGTAATTTGAATTATTTGTTTTTTTAACTGTTATCGTAATTAACTTAATCAATTTAATTTTTGTCCGACCCGTTTTTTTCGGCCCACAATTTCGTATATAATTATTAATTAATCCCTTCGTTCCGGGCAAAAAGACTCCGTTTGAAAATCAATTTTTTAAAGATTTTTGTCCGGCCCGCAATTTCGTATACAAATTATTAATTAATCCCTCCGTTCTGGGCAAAAAGACCCCGTTTGAAAGTCAATTTTTTTAAGAAAATAATATTTTTAATAGTTCATTTCCACAGTATCTGCTTCATTTATTGATAAATTCTCAAACTGACACAGTGCCATCGATACAGATAAAAATACTAGTATTTTATATAAAACAAATCATTTTCACTTGACGTAGTTGTATTGGTTGATTGCATGGTGAAATCATGGGGTTTCGTGTTACCAATTAAAATCCGTAAGACAGTCTTACAAACACATACTTTAGTTGTTAAAATATAATTGTCTCCGCTGTGCACAACACATATTTTTCAATAGGTTTTAATTTAACAAATGAGATATTAATATCTGATATACTATTGGCCAATTGTGTTATGTTAAATGTTAATTAAATTGATCTCGTTTTCAATTTTTAAAAATAGCCACTTTACTAAGAAAAATAAATCTTACTCCTACTTTCTTTCGAAAATAAATGATGTTAGGGCAAGTCCAACGGTGGTACTTATCTATACGTATCAAAACTAAATTTTAATATTTATTGGTTATTATTTATGAGTATCAAATGATCATCACCAACCATATGTATCAAAATGAAAGGTATTAAAATTAGGTATGGTACAAAGAAATATATTAAATTTTGTATATTTCCAAGAATCACATCTAATTTTAAAAAATGATACTTTTAATAGCTAATTAATAAAAAATAATTTTTTTTCTTTTAATTTTTAAAAATAAAATCATTAACTAAACAGTCAATTATTCAAATAGTCAAATACGCGGTTATTTGAAATTTAAAAATCGTTGCAGTGTTCAATCTGTATCAATCACGCGGTCCTGCTATCTTTAGACCAGACGTATAGCCACTGGGACCCACCCAAGAAAATCATTTACAGTACGGCCGTATGGGTGCAGTATTTCAAAATATAAGTGGTTTTGTGGATGTATTTTTTTTTGTTTTAAAATAAATGTTATTGTATAATTTTCAATAATTTTTTTAATTCTTTTTAATTCTACTAATATTTATTAACTTCGTAACTTGTATTTGATTTTTTGGGGAAAAGTATTTAAAGACATCTCATTGATTTTTGAAGTAAAATAAATAAGAACAGTTTACTATTTGTAATATGTTTTTTTAATCTGTATGAAAAGCTCAAAACGACATATATTTTAGAACGAATAAAGTATTTTTTACTCATATGCCTCAAATTGTTAACAGTATCCCACTGCTACACATGCCACATGTCTCTCTTAGAGCATAAACAACAAAGTATTCCTTTTGATCCTTATTTAATACTCAACTTATTAAAAATAAATACAAAAATATATTTGATATCCATAAACTATCTAAACAAAAAAATTATTTAATAGTTTGACACAAACCCCAATAATATTTCATATCTTACCATTTTTATCTCCAATAACTTCGAAATTTGAAAAACAAAATCATTTGGTGTCCAAATAAATCGAACTAAGTCTCTATTTATAGATAAAAATGTATACTTTTTATTTTTTTTTGAATAGCAAAAATGCCGAAAATCAAAAAAGAAAAGAAAAAATTGGCATGAAGAGAGGCAAAGGGGAAACACTTTTCTACTATTTGCCAAAATATGAGTAGTTCTTTCGAGACTCTGCCATTAAATATCCAAATAAGATTTTTGGAAGATTGAGGAGATACTTTGTTAACGAGTGAGATACTCATTAAATATCGTGAAGACTCATTGTTAAACATGGTCTTACACGATCCATTAGAGTTTGGAGACGGAGATGAATTTCCGCACTTTACAAATTAAATGATTAATAATTAATCTTGGGTGAATTACTCAAATTGTTCATATACTTTACCTTCTTTTTTTTAATTCGTCTCAAATTTTTAAAATTCGTCATTTTATTAATTTTTTTTGATGTAATTAGTCATTTCGTCTAATTATATTTTATTTTTTAGTTAGTTCAACGCACATATATTTAACGTGATATCAGACAGAGATATAATCGACAATTTATATTATAAAGTTAATGAGCCATTTAGATAATTAATAAATTGGACTATTAAGAGTAGAGGAATGAAATGTATGATAAAGTAAGGTTGACCAAAAAAATACAAGGAAAAATCATCGGCCTCTTCAATCTCTCACTCTTTATTAGCTTCGGTTCCCTCCGTTTCTAGCACAACGCCCACCATAGCTGCCAACCTCCTGCCACTCAAGTGGAACGCAACTGTTGTCGTCGCCCCTGGTCCAGTCTAGATCTGTCATCAACTTCCGCCCTTGCTTTCATACGCAGCAGCTGTGGGTCTAGTGCCGGTGTGTTCTCCGATCTCCCTTCTCCATCTCCAACCTCAGTTACGACAACACTCACCTCCTCCACTTTGGTCAACTCCAGTCCATTCTTCTTCGATCCCTTTCTCTTTGTCTCTCTCAGTTCACTTCAGCTCCCTTCGTTTCCAGCACTCTCTCTTCTCTTTCTTCCTCTCCAACAACCCATTTCGTCGTAACCCATCCAGACCCCAAACTAGGTCTGTCAATAGACCGGATTCGGATTAGATTGGATTAGTCAAATTCATTATCCGATTTGTTAAAAATTATCAAATTTGAATCAGATCGGATTATCTTTCAGATATTCAAAAGCTCAATCCATATCCTAAATTTTTGGATTCAGATCGGATTTTATTCGCCCCTAATTAAAGTACCGAATAAATTTAATATTGATGCATTTTTTCTCAATCAATTGTTGAATAAAATTAAAAATTCATGTTTTTACCTTACACAAATATGAATAATAATGTAAGTAAAATCTTAGAGTTCATCGAAAATTTTATATTTAGTAGAATTAGTAATGATTAATTATTAAAAACTCATAATTAGTAACTTTCATATGTATAATTTTAATATATTTTTTATATCGAATCAGATCAAATTGTTAAAAGATCGGAACACTACGTAGGACCTTGAAGCCCCGCCTGAGGAGAGATTGAAGTTGGCTGATTTTATCAAGAATGATGATGAACTCAAAATTGTTGTGTTGTGCAAGAATACTCCAACAGATTTCCATATCCAATTTATGCTTGAAATGATGGATTTTGACATTAAACTGTGACATTAAAACCTAGACAATTAATTAACTCAATTAAAAAAAATTACACCCCTTCTTCCCCCATTTCATTCTCTCCCATTCCACATGGCTGACACCGATTGCCACAGCTTCCATTGCCGGTGAATTAAGCGAGTTATTTTGCTGTTCCCAATTTGCAGAGAAATTGAAGTGCATTTAACACAATTGGCCACTGTACTTATTTTAGAGAAAATGACTATTTTAACCTTGACAATAATGACGTAAGATATACGTGCACTGACCTAATGGACAAAAAAAAACAAAAATGGACGGAAGGATAATTTTCGTCAAAACTTTTTGTACAACGACCAACAAGGTTCAATTTTTTCACAATGACGAAGTTTAAAAAATTGATGAAGTACAGTAACGATTTGAGTAATTCGCTAATTAATCTAACAAAAGGGCCAACACATGCAAGTAAGACAATATTTTGCTTTTCCTTACAAATTTTGATCACATTAAAAAATCCTCGTTTAAAGGTAAAATTTTTTAAGAAAATAATATTTATAATAGTCAATTAATAATAAAAACAATACGTTTATGCCTGAAATTTAAAAAATGGACCCTTTAAATAAAATGTTAAAAAAGGTTGGAAATGGAAAAAAAAGAAAAAAAAAGAAGGGAAAGGGTACTGGAGTTGGGCTCCAAATCGTCTATTCCAACTCCTATCACATTTTATGTTCCATCAAATCTCGATCATATATGTTTCCTTATAAAAAGAAAACTTACTAAAATATATTGTTTAGATTCAATTGAATAGGAAATGTGATAGAAGTTGGATATACTCCGTCACTCTAAATAATCGTCTTATTGGCCCGACAGGTTTAAAAAAAACAATTGACTTGATTATTTATATTGGTTTAATGTGTAGTTTCCTTTAAAGCTCATGTGTATGTGACCCATAGTTAAAGTAAGATGAAAAAATGAGGGTAAAGTGATAAAATTAATATTCTAAAAAAATAAGTTTCAAACTGAATAATTATTTTGGGACGGACGAAAAAGAAAGAAGTACCGAGTATGATTTAAAGCTAGGAGTTGAGAGCTAGTCTACATTACATACAATAATTGAATAGAAATGTGATAGAAGTTGGAAGGATGATTTAAAGCTAGGTTGAGTGCTACTGTGCTAGTCTACGTTACATACCATTATTGATAGGAAAAACACACACACACAGTAGCTATGTTGCCATCCAACATCGTGACCATCCTCGAAGAAAGCCAAATCTCACCACCACTACCCACCGTAACCAAATTGTCGCTGCCGCTTAATTTTTTCGACATTCCATGGCTATACTTTCCTCCAACTCTTCACGTTCTTTTTTACGAGTTCCCTCACTCTAAAGCCCATTTTATGGAAACCATTGTTCCTAATCTTAAGCACTCTTTATCCATCGCTCTCAAACACTTTCTCCCTCTTGCGGGTAACCTAATTATATCGACCGATTCAAGCAAGCACGAAATTTGTTATGTAGAGGGTGACTCGGTTTCTCTAACATTTGCCGAGTGTTCTAAGGATTTCAATCATCTTACTGGTAATCATGCTCGTAATGTTGATGAACTTTGTCACCTTCTCCCTGATCTATTCCACCAGCCTGTTTCTACGGCCTCTAACCCAACAATAGTCAAGGTTTTGGCTATCCAAGTTACGCTGTTTCTCAAAGGTGGCATCTCAATCGGAATTTCCAGTCATCATACCATCGGCGATGCTAGTACCTTTCTCAATTTCTTAAGTGCTTGGGCTTCGATTACTAAATTTCAAAGTGATGAATTGTTCCTAGCTAGTGGGTCTCTACCAATTTACGATAGAACATTGATCGAAGATCCAAATTCTCTAGCAACAAAATTTTGGAACCAAGTTTGGGAGCCTGTAGTTGCCAAGATCAATCTACAACCTCGGCAAGTTTCTCCCAACATAGTTCGTACCACGTTTATCATGAGCGAAGACCAAATCCAAACACTAAAGGAATCAGCCACGACTCGATTGCCAAAATCAACACATTTATCATCATTCGTGATAGTGTGTGCTTATGTATGGAGTTGCATTGCAAAAACACGAGTTTCCTGTTGTGATGTGGTCGATGATGTTGATGAGAAAGAGTACTCGTTTATTTGTACTGCAGATTTCAGGACCCGTTTGGATCCACCTATTCCATTAAATTATTTTGGTAACTGTGTGTTGCCTTGTTATGCATCTTCAAGGGTTAGTGGCATTGCCGGAGAAGATGGGTTTTTCAAAGCGGTTGAATTGATTGGAGAGGGATTTTCAAAGAACAACGCAGTCATGGAAGGTATGGAAGAGTGATTCAAGCATAGGTAGGTAGAGAAGACAATTACGCTGGGGTTGCTGGATCGCCGAAATTCGACTTTTATGATACCGATTTTGGATTGGGAAAACCCAAAAAATCCGAAATTGTTTCCACCGATAATGGCCGGTCAATGTCTATCAACCGTTGCAGGGAATTGGGAGGCGGTGTTGAGATCGGTCTGAGTTTTTCCAAGACTGAAATGGATGTTTTTGAGATCACTTTCAACAACGGATTATTGTCTGAGTCTTAATTGAAGAATGAAAACATGGTATCACTATCAATGTTATTGAAAACTCTCTATTCTATTGTAATTCCTTTGTTTAGAGTGAGTTTGTTGTTTGTCTTGCTGGTTAATTTATTAATGGCTTCTCAACTTTTTTAGAAACAAAATTAACCTAACTATCAAGAAACTATAACTTATATAACCCTTTCTGTTATAAATTGTCAATAACACCTTTTTGTCATACAAAATTAATTTAAATGGTTATTTTGTTAAATGTCTATACTATCTTCAAATCTAACCAGTGCTGAGAACGTAAAAAATACGTATTTTTTTTCTTTCGTTCAACTGCTTGTTCATTTCATGTTCATCTCTACTGCAATTCATTCCATCGTATTCCTCTTCTTGTACATTATTCTTCCTCTCTACTTGAAACGGGTATTGCTTCTTGAATTCATTCCATCATTTCATCGATCAACAAATCAATCATTGTGGTTAGTTTTTCTGTTATTCTGAAAATTTTTGATTCTTCAGATTATGTCCGGTGAACATATTATTTAGTTTTGTTGTTATATGCAATGCATAAAATTTGATATATTTATGAAAGTTTGATTATTTGTAATTTTGATGAAATGAAATGCTACAAACAAAAAACAACAGTTAGAAAGAACAATGGTTCAAGTTATCTGGATCGAATAATTTAAAACTGTTCGGTTGAGGTAACCGAACATTTTCTGATTTCCCTATTTTAGTAGACCTCTAATAGTTTGCTATACCTTGTTTAATTTTAAGCAACTTTGACTATATTTGATCAACGTAAAGTTTTTTTGAACAACCTTAGCTATTTGTGATCAACGGTGGACACTTTTAATAGTCCTTTAGTAGTTTTGATCAACTTTTACCAATTTTACTAGACCATGTACAACTCTAATCAACATTGCCAATTTTTGATCGACCTAGCCAATTTTTGATCAACCTTGACTATTTTTTATCAACCATTACTATTTTTGATCTACCTTTCCTATTTTTGATCGACCATGATTATTTTTTATCAACCTTGCATATTTTTGATCAAGCATGACAAATTTTCATATACGGTGACTTATTTTCATATACGGTGACTTATTTTGATATACTATGACATTTTTTGATCTACCATGGTTATTTTTGATCTATCATGTCTTTTTTTTATCTACCATGATTATTTTTGATCTACCATGCCTTTTTTGATCAACCATAACTTTTTTTGATCTACCATGACTTTTTTTTATCTACCATGACATTTTTTGATCTACCATGATTTTGTTTAATCTAGCATAACTTTTTTTGCTCTACTATGACATTTTTTTAATCTATCATGCCTTTTTTTGATCTACCATGACATTTTTTGATCTACTTTAATATATTTTGATCGGCTATGACTTTTTTTTTATATACCTTGACAAATTTTGACCTAACATGACTTTTTTTGATCTACAATGACTTTATTTGCTCTACTATGACTTTTTTGATGAACCATGATTATTTTTTATCTACTATGCATTTTTTTGTTCTACCATACCTTTTTTTAATCTACCATACCTTTTTTTGATCTAATATGTCTTTTTCTGATCTACCATGATTTTTTTATCTACCTTGACATTTTTTGATATACGATGATTTTTTTTTATCTATCATAACTATTTTTAATCTACCAAGACATTTTTTGATCTACCATGACGTTTTTTGATCCATCATGACTAATTTTGATATATGATGATTTTTTTGATCTACCATGACATTTTTTTATCTATCATGTCTTTGTTTGATCTATCATGGCTTTTTTTGATCTACCATGCATTTTTTTGATCTACCATGATTTTTTTTTATATGCCATGACTTTTTTTTTGATCTACTATGTTTTTTTTATCTACCATGACATTTTTTGATCTATAACATGCCTTTTTTTTTGATCTACCATGCTTTTTTGATATACCATGAGTTTTTTTGATCTACCATGACATATTTTTGCGCTACCATGACTTTTTTTAATATACCATGCATTTTTTTGATCTACAATGCCTTTTTTGATCAACCATGACTGTTTTTGGTCAACCATGTCTTTTTTTAATCGACCATGTCATTTTTAATCTACCATGCTTTTTTTTATTTACCATGACTTTTTTGATCTATCATGATTTTTTTTTTATCTTACATGTCTTTTTTGATCTACCATTATTTTTTTTGATCTACCATGACATTTTTTTTATTTACCATATCTTTTTTTGATCTCTTTTTTTTGATTTACCATGAGTTTTTTTGATCTACCATGACATATTTTTGTTCTACCATGGCTTTTTTTTTTTAATATGTCATGCCTCATTTTTGATCTACTATGTCATTTTTTAATCTACCATGACTTATATATATATATATATATATATATTTATATATCATGACATTTTTGATCTACCATGGGTTTTTTTGATCTACCATGACTTTTTTTTAATATATCATACATTTTTTTGATCTACCTTGTCTTTTTTTATCTACCATTTTTTTTTGATCTACCATGATTTTTTTAACCTACCATGATATTTTTTGATCTAGCATGCCTTTTTTTAACTACCATGACATTTTTTGATCTACCATGAGTTTTTTGATCTACCATGACATTTTTTTAGCTCTACCATAACTTTTTTTTTTAATATACCATGTTTTTTTTTAATCTACCAAGCCTAGCTTGTTTTGATCTATCATAACTTTTTTTTTATCAACCATGACTGTTTTTGATCTATCATGACTTTTTTTAATTTACCATGTCATTTTTTGATCTATCATGACTTTTTTTATCTACCTGCTTTTTTTTTTTATATTCCATGACTTTTTGATCTACCATGACTTTTTTGGATCTACTATGACATTTTTTGATATACCATGACATTTTTTGATCTACCATGCCTTTTTTTGATCTACCATGACATTTTTTTGATATATCATAATTTTTTTGATCTACCATGATATTTTTTGATCTATCATGTTCTCTTTGATCTACCATGACTTCTTTTGATTTACCATGCTATTTTTTGATCCACCATGACTTTTTTTGATTTATCATGACATTTTTTTGATCTACCATGAGTTTGTTTGATTTACCATGACTTTTTTTTTTTGCTCTATCATGACTTTTTTTTAAAAAATATATCATGTCTTTTTTTGAACTACCTTGCCTTTTAATGATCTACCATGGCTTTTTTTTTTTGATATAACATGATATATTTTGATCTACTATGACATTTTTTAATCTATCATGATTTTTTTTTATCTACTATGACATTTTTTGATCTACCATGCCTTTTTTTGATCTACCATGATATTTTTTTGCTTTACCTGACTTTTTTTGATCTGCCATAGTTATACTTTTTTGATCTACCATGCCTTTTGATCTACCATGCCATTTTTTGATATACCATGACTTTTTTTGATCTATCATGGCTTTTTTTTTATCTACCATGATTATTTTTG
>CM028380.1:1752653-1788513 GCA_013146195.2 Codonopsis lanceolata
TGATTTATCATACATTATCACACTTAAATAACATCATAAACATGGTTTATAATCTGTTTTATAATCTGATCATACAAACAAAAATGTAACATTTAGCATATCGAGAACATAACATCTCTACAAGCCTAACTATTTCATCAAACATGCTCCCAATGCTTAAACAACAAGGTAGGGTGATTTATCATACATTATCACATAAATAACATCTTAAACATGGTTTACAACCTGTTTATAACCTGTTTACAAATCTGATCATACAATCAAAAAATGTAACATCATATCATGAACATAGCATCTCTACAAGCCTATTCTTCACCAAACATGCTCTAATGCTTAAACAACAAGATGGAATGATTTATCATGCATTATCACACTTAAATAGCATTAATTATGATTTACAAACTGATCATAATCTATTTACACAATAAAATACATCATTTAGCTTATATCTGAATCATGGCATCTCTACAAGCCTAACTATCTCATCCAATATGCTCCCAATACTTAAACAACAAAGTAGAATGGTTTGTCATGCATTACCACACTAAATGACATCAAAATCATGGTTTATAATAGGTCTATAATCTGTTCATACAACCAAATTCATCACATAGCATAAACTAGAACATGACATCTCTACAAAGTCCTAATGTGCTCTCATTGACCTCATATAGCAAGATTGTTTTTCCCTAGGGTCAATGAGGCTAAAAAATAAGAAAGAGATGTTGTAACTCACTTAAATCAGTCCTACAAGATGTACAAAACGTCCATGCAAAGGTGGAGTACGTGATCTCCTTGACCTCCTCTCCTCTTCTATGGTTGGGTTTGGAAATGGCTTCCTCAAGACTTGGCCACCATTGTTGATCACCCAAGAACCTTCAAGAACTCCTCTCTAACCTTAGAAATGATCAGCCACGTTTTTGGAAAGAGATGACAGAAAATGGAAGGCTTAGTGGGTGTATTGGCTTCCCCAAGGCTTGCAAGGTGAGTGGGAAGAGTGGCCAATGCATGTAGTGCATGTTGATGTTCTCTCCTTGCCAAGTGTCTTGCATGCACTCAAAGCTCCCAAAACTTGTCAAGAATGCAGAGGAGGATATATAGGACAAACTAGGGTGGTTTAGGGTGGGTTAGGTTGGGTTTGGGTAGGTTAGGTTGGCCAAATAGAAAGTCTAACACACAATGAGTGGTCAACTATAGTAGACCAGAATTTGGGTCATTTTACAAAATGGTCCTGTACCTAAATAAACGTCCTAAAATTACACAAAAGGTATGTTTAGAAATCTCTGAGTCTAGGTTCTAACACATCAAAGCGGATCCGAATTCCGAGTTTGTACACAAAGTTATGGCCAAAATACTACAGACCTATCGTTGGCCTTCGAATACGCGAATTTCCGAAAATCAAACTCGAGCATGTGTAAGCGTTTACATGACCACTCAAAAATAATTCTAAGTTAATTCCCCAATGTCCCCTAGTCATCTAGGGTCAAAATAATACCAACCGAAAAATTTGTACAAAGAAGAAGAACGACAAGTAGCAAAGTAGCAATCAAACCGTCGATTCGACAAGCATTCAAACAAGATTTAAATCATGTAAAGGATATTATGAATGATATCTAATACTTACATATATGCATCCTTATAGAAGTCTAACACATCTAAACATGTTATTTAATCATCATGTAAAGATCTAGGACCAAATCGAGGTCGAACACAAAAACCGAGTAAACTCTCAATCGCGTCGCATTTCGATTATCGTCGAGTTACGACTTGTGACTTTAGCAAGTTAACAACTAAATGACATCTCTTAAAGTATTTTGGTCTTAATGTGATCTCTCATACACATCTAGACTCTCTCGAGAAATCAAATAAGCGATCCACAAGGGAAGAAGTGCGAGCATTGCACGCAATTCAAGCTAGCAGGGGAATATGGTCTTACACAATGCTTGTTGATTGTGTTGTTTATCAACCCTATATTATTTTGCTTTGAACAAATGAATGTAATCGCAAATAATAAAGGCTTAGAGGTGCGGATAACTGCATGACCAAGTGCATATGTCGTACACTGGCTCACCAACACAATAAATTGGACCTATCGATGCACGAGAGTGATAAGTTAGGACCAGGTTCTTACATGATCTAGGTGACGGATAGATCATAAATCTAGGTGACACTAGATTAAGTTCTGTGCTTAGGATATAGAATGGATGAATTTTTGCGGGGATGGAGGCTGAACCAATTGTTCAACAGACTATATCTATTTTTAGTGAACGAACCCAAGACATTGAATGACATTATTATGAATTGAACATAAAGGAGATATAAGTGAAACCCGAATCCTAGATTTCCACTCACCATAAGATCTTCATATCATTTATTCTTGTCTAATTAGTTAAACATCTATAACTAGTAGTTTAGAGTAGAATTAAACAATAAAAACCCCCCTTAGGTTAATAATTTGCTATTGATAATCGCCTTGTTAAGTGATCACTTGTCTCGTGGGTTCGACCCTTGCTTCCAGTCTATTCTATAATAGTCTTGTCCACTTGCAAGGAAAAAGATTAAATAAAACATGCATCGATCGATAAGCTCTCAAGCGTCTTTCAAGAGCAAACCGGGACTCGACAACGAGACCTCTGCAGCTTCTTCACATGGATCTCTTCGGACCGTCACTACTATTAGCTATGGTGGTCACGAGATATACAGCTTGTAGTAGTGGATGATTATACAAGATACACTTGGACGGAGATGATGTCTTCTAAAGACCACATCTGATCTTCTCACGGCTTTGTTCGAGGAAGGCAAAGCGAAAACTAGATGAAATCGGTGACGTTAGATCGGAGACAATGGTGCTTGAGTTCACAAATAATGGAATAGCAAAGTATTGTGATGATCACGGTATTGGTCACAACTTCTGCGGTGAGGACACCACGGCAAAATGGTGTAGCTGAAAGAAGAAAGCAGAGAACACTTATCGAGGCTGCTACTGTAAACTATGCTGGCGGAAGCAAAGTTACCCAAACATAGGAGGCGGAAGCCGTCAACACGGTTGCTTCACTCGAGAATCGATCTTTGATCGACAAATTTCACGGTAAAACACACTATGAACTTTGGAGAGGTAAAGCCCCAAACATTGGATTTTTAAATCTTAAATTTTGCAAATGTTTAAGTGATCTACAATGGTAATGAACTACGAAGCAAATTTGATAACAAAGGCGATGAAGGTGTATTTACGGGCTATGCTTTACACTCAGAGCTTACAGGGGTTTTCAACAAAAGATCATTAAAAATAGTTGAATACGTTCATGTTTCATTTGATGAATTTGATTTATTAGAGCCACACGTGGCTCAAATATTCTTGATGATTTTGTTAATGTTGAGGCAGTACCTCCCAACCATCATCTTCTCATATACCTAATCCATCACCACGACTCAATCAAATATCCACGACCATCATTTCTTATCAAATGGGTCACGAAGACTTCAACCACCTTTCAATGCTCGAAGAACTCCAACCCGAGAATCCCATGTTTGAACACAGAAGATCCTCTTCCTCAACTTACCTTTGAATCAAATTACGAACAAAATACTCATCAAGACACATCGATCTTCCTTCTAGTCATCCTTGAACCTTTTCATGAAGAAAGCAATGACAAATCATCACATTCTGTTGTCACAAGAACATGTAAAGACCATCCAATCTCTCAAATCATTGGTGACATTCATGTTGGAGTACGGACGAGAAGATCTTCAAAATGAATGTATGTTACGTCTTTGCATTCGTTTCGAGAAGATGAGCCAAAGAAGATCGATGAAGCTCTTCAAGATCCAAGTTGGTGGAAGCCATGCAAGAAGAACTTGACAATTTGAGCGATGCCAAGTATGGAAGCTAGTCCCAAAACCTGCGATCATCTTGTCATTGGCACAAAATGGGTGTTCGAAACAAGAAGGATGAGGATGGGAACATCATTAGAAACAAAAGCAAGACTTGTTGCACAAGGATATCGCCAAGAAGAAGGAATCGACTACGATGAAAGCGTTTGCTCGGTAGCAAGGCTGGAAGCTATCGAGAATCTTCTTAGCCTATGCTACATACAAGGACTTTGTGCTATATCAAATGGGCGTCAAGAGCGCATTTCTAAATGGTGATCTTCAAAGCGGTTTATGTTGCTCAACCTCCGGGCCGTGGAAAAGGAAAAGACTCATGTCTACAAGCTTAAGAAGGCCCTCATGGTCTTAAGCAAGCTCCTCGGGCACAGTATGAAACTCTATCCAAATTCTTAGTAGAACAAGGATTTGTGCGAGGAAAGATCGACACCACTCTCTTCATTCTCAAGCACAAAGGACACTCTCTGCTAGTGCAAATTTATGTTGATGATATTATCTTCGGATCTACCAATGAGAAGGCGTGCAAGCGATTGAAACACTCATATTGGAAAATTTCAAATGAGTATGATGGGAGAACTCACATTCTTCTTGGGTCTTCAAATTCAACAATCCAACAAAGGAATATTCATCAGTCAATCCAAGTATGCTAAAGATCTTGTCAAAAGTTTGGATTGGCTTGACAAACACCTTGACACACCAATGGTACGCTAAATGTAAACTTACAAAAGACTTACAAGGAAAGAAAGTTGATATCACCCACTATAGGGGATAATCGGATCTCTGCTATATCTCACCTTGCCAGGACGACATAGTGTATCTTTGTTGGGGTATGTGCTAGATTTCAAGAGGACCCTCGTGAGTCACATCTTCTTGCGGCCGAAAAAAGAATCATTAAGTATGTATCGAGATACCACCAACTTAGGGTATACGGTATCCAAGGGAATCTTCTTTCAACTTAGTTGGCTACTCGGATGCCGACTATCTTTGGTTGCCAAGTCGAGAAAAAGCACCCGGTGGAACTTGTCAATTTCTAGGAGGCAGACTTGTCTCTTGGGCTAGCAAGAAACAAGCATCGGTTTCCAACTCCACCAGAGCAGAGTACATAGGCTGGCGGTAGCTGCTGCTATCAAGCTGCTGCTTTGGATCAAACAACAGTTGGTGGATTACGACATCAAAGTAGCAGACTGCCCAATCATGTGTGATAACACCTCAGCAATCTCGATCACCTATAATCCCGTGATCCATTCCAAGACGAAGCATATCGATGTTCGATATCATTTTCTAAGGGACAATGTAGAAAAGAGGAACATTAGCATGAAGTACATTTCAACCGACCATCAATTGGCAGACATCTTCACAAAAGCTCTAGAAGTAGACAGGTTTGCTTATCTCAGGGGAGAGCTTGGTATGCTTGACCCAACTGCTTAATTTTTAATAAAAAAAATTATTTTTCATTAAAATGATTTTGAGCAGACTTAACAACTTCTCCTAAGCAGACTTGATATTATATTTAAGCAGACTTATTTATTTTAAGAGAAAAGTCAATAATTCATACAGTCATTGGGAGACAAAGGTAAGCTTTCTAAACTCCTAGTTTTAAAGGGTTATTTATGAAAACTGAAAGGGACTGATTTCAAATTTGGTTGAGATATTATTCAAAAAGGTATTTTTTTTCTCTCTCTTAAAGCAGTCACTCATTAAGTCTTTTCAATGAAAAGGCGTCGACTTAATGTCCTTTCACAGAGTCTCTATAATTTGCAAGTCCTTTCATTTATAAACCCTCAACCGTCAAAAACTCATTTCACAAACCTGTCTCTTACTCTTCTCTCTATAACTCCTTCTCTCTAAAAACTTCTTGCTTCCCTTCGCACTGTTCGTAAGCTAAATCTGCAGAATCACTCTTCATTTTCATCTTCTATTTCTGCAAATCTACTTCAATGGTAAGTTGAATCTAACCCTAACTCAGTCACTAAGGTATAAGCACAAATTTACATGTTTTTAAACGTAGAAACCGCCATTGTTATTTGTTTATAAAGCTTGTGACAACTTGAGGATTCAAGGCGAAATCCCAAGGTCGTGCCGCCGAAAGCAAATAACAACAAACAAGTATCAAATAATGGGTAGGGCCATAACGGCCAGGCAACTCAAAACATACGGAAGCAAAATATAATATAACGGTGGCGCGCAGAGCTAACAAGCTCAAACTAAAAACAACCAAAGAGATAATTAATCTCTCGGCCCAAAATTCGACTCGCGTGCATAACATTGAGCACGTAGAACAAACTCACATTATGCAATTCAATATAGAGCATAAAAACCTAAACCAAGTCATCGGCGAAGCTACATAGGAACCCAACATTACACTAAGTCTAAGACTCTAGTCTAACAACTCAACATGACTACAAACATCTTGGGAGAACAAACATAATACTTTAACTAGCAATGTAACATGCTAAACATATTCACCAATTTTACCAAGCGCGACTAATACAAGTCGGCTACCAATAATATATGTACTGAAATGATAAGTACCAACAACAAGTAAGCATCGGGAATCAAGTGTCAAACCTCATCAAAACAAGGCCAAGAACTCAGGCAGAACTCGCCCGAACGACGACCGGAAAGGTCAAACTGAAAAGGGTTTTCGCTAGAATCAAACTAGCAACCAAACCGGCGATGCATCCAACATCTAACCAATATCCAAGGCATGTAAATGATGTTTTAAATGCCCTCTAACAATTATCCATGAAGTTACAACATAAATCTCAAACCCGCGATTCAAAGCATCTCGCGAAAGAAAAGTGCATACATGCATCTCAAACGACGTCAACGCTCATGCTATTGACTCTAAACATATACGGGAGCTAAATGAACATGTGTATGATGATTATAAGTGTTTGAATCCGTGCATAACACCATCAAGCAACATTTCAGGGTTTTACAAAGCTTATTGCTCTACATCTCTTTAAACTTTAAAATATATTGTTTATTACTGGTATTAACTACATATTACTGTTCATTAGCCATTGATTTCAACTTTCTGGGTAAGATTCCTCATGTATAAGAAATTTCACATGATATCTAAGAAAATTTCTAGGGCTCCATAGTACACTTTGCTCATATTTCGAGCTCTTGAGCTTTTGCCCTAATTCATTTCCTAAAATTCTTTAGGCTGGAACTTCCTCTACTTCTGCTATTCAGGAACAAGCTCAGAGTTCTGCTCTTGATATTCCAAAACTGCCCTCCACTATGTATTATCCTGGAATGTGTATCGACGAACCCTCTGTTCGAGCTTATGCTTCTGGGGTCAAAATCGTCGATGATCTGAACCAGTCCGGTATTCTGCCTCTGTTCATGTTAGAAGATGCCGACTACAGCAACCTTCTAGCTGAAGAGTTCTTCCAGAAGGCCATTATCAATGAATCCAGAACTACCATCTCGTTGTCAGGACGTCTCTATCACCATCTTCGATCGGGATCGCCAAGTCTATCGGCGTTGAATTTGACGGACCCACTTCACTGGCTGATGCTGAAAAAGCCACTGCCTGGTCTTACATGCATGGGGAGAACACTCCAAAGGAGGCTTCAGCAAAGATGAAGAGGACTCTATTCGAAGATGATGTCTACTTCATCAGCCATCTATTTGACAAAAGTCTGATCTTTAAGAATGGCACTCATGACATAATGACTACAGACCAGCTGGAATACACTTCTGCAGTCATCCTCAATATTTGACTCAACTGGGCTCAGATTCTTTTTGAGCTGCTGTGTGATGCTATCGAAGCAGTTAAAGTCTCTCTCAAGCAGAAACATCCATTCGTTAAATCGATTAATCGCGTCTTCTTCTCTCAATACCGGTCCTACGAAGCATCGGTGAACTTGAGATAAAGAAAGTTCGAGAAGTCAATGTCATTGAAGCACTTTCATTCTCAGTCACTACAAACTGAAGAATGAGAAGAGAGCACATCAAGGTCTCCCTCTTCTGCTCATAGTCCATGCCATGAAGCCACCTCCTCTTAAAATTATCAAAATCAATCCTGAAACAACAGTAGATGCATTTATGGCTAAGCAGCTAGCCAAAAAGCTCTCAAAGGAAGCTGCTGCTGAAGGCTGCTCTAGCAAAGCTGTCGACCCTGCTCCTTCGACAACATCCAAGAAGAAGAAGAAGACTCCTTCTGTTGAGGAGGAGCCTATTGCCAAAAATAAGAAGATCTCCTCTTCCAGTTCTGGCTGGCTAGCTGCTATTGCTGCCGATACACTTGACTCCCAAGTTCCCAAGAAAAAGAAGACTGATGCTTCCTCCACTCCTGGACCTATGCCTGTTGAGGCTGCTGAACCAGACCTGTAAGATCCCGATTCCCGGTTAGCTTGAATTGCGTGCAATGCTCGCATTTCATCTTTGGTTGATTGCTCGTTTGGTTTGTGAGAGAGTCTAAATGTGTATGAGAGATCACATTAAGACTAAAACACTTCTAAGAGATGTCATATAGTTGTTGACTTGCTAAAGTCAAAAGTCGTAACCCGACGATAGTTAAATGCGACTTCGATTGAGAGCTTATTCGGGTTTTGTGTTCGGACCTCGATTTGGTCCCATCTTTACATGATGATTAAATAACATGTTTAGATGTATTAGACTTCTAATTGGATGCATTCCATAAGTCTCGTGAAGTTTTGACGCCTCGAGAATAGTAATTCTCCTTATCGCGTAGTTTGAGATTGAGCCGGGCGAACGTCTCGTCTTTCGGGAGCTTATTTCTCCTATCTGTTGTTTATCATTTGAGAGGCATTCAGGCCTATTTTTTAGCCCTAATAAGTGTTTACAATTATGTGTTATTACCCGTCGGTTTGCGGTCTCATTCGACGTTTAGATAGCAAGTTGTTACGTCTTGCGTCGTTTTTGCCCCGGGTTGTTTCGGGTGTTGTTTATGGGAGTCTAGACCTAATTTAAAATTGGTTGAGACTTGGATTGATTAGTTTAATGTTTGAGGACTTTAAGGGTTCAATTGTGAGCCATTTCGAAGCTTTAAGGCTCGAGGATGCATGCGGGAACGACCGAAACCGAGCAAGGATTGAACAAAGGAGGAAATAGTGTGCATTGGCTTGATGCGCTCGCATCAAAGAAGACCCATGCGACCGCATGGGTCTCAGGTGAACTTACGGGATTTTAATCCCTTTACGCATTGTCCAATTTTTGACCCAATTAAACCCCATTTAAATTAAGACTAAACCTACCTTATTAACTTAAAACTAGTCCTAATCATTATTAGTGAGATTAGGGGATTGATTAGTGGGTGATTAAAGGGAACTAATCCCCCATATAAAAAGAAATCTGCCGCACACTTCATTTGTTCGACCAAACAGAATGCGACTTCTTCAGCTGCGTCTTCTGCGAACAGACCAAGGGCGTGAGAGAGCTGAGAAAGGGGCGACTTCTAGGGCTTGAAGGGTGCGATCTTGGAGGCCAAAGCTAGGGTTCTTCTTCCCCTTTCGGTCAGTGAGTTGAAGGTAGAAGATTGAGGAGACAACCCAATCTCTAGGGTCCGAACATGGCAGCTTGTAGGGGCTGTGATGAGGTAAGTTTCTACCCTATTTATCTTGCTTTTGGGCTCCATTGACCCTAGGGAAACAATCATTTGTGGTATTTGAGGTCAATGGAAGCCATTGTTAGGGTTTATAGAAGAAGCATGAACCCTAGGTTTACAAAATTGATGATAGAACTTGATTGACCTATGTGAGACCATGATATATGTGAAATTCATGTTCTAACTAGTCTATTGAGCTTGATTATGTTGATTATCCATGAGTTTTGATGTTGGTTTGGTTGAGATACTTGGAGGGTGTTTTGCCCAAATTTGGTTTAGCTTGCAAAATTATTAATGTGAGCTTGATTACTATGTTTTATATGCTTAATAGAGTATATTAAACCAGGTTGTATGATTTAATCATGAATTGGGAATTATGATTGGTAAGGTGAGCTAAATGAAATTGTGCTCAAAATGATGAATTTGTTCTATGTTATATTGGTGAAGGTTTTGTCGGTTTATGTGAGTTAAACGAACCCGGATGATGACTATTGTTGATGGTTATGAACATAGAGATTATTGAGACCCATGGCCTCTATGCCCTAAAATTTTAGAAAGGGTAGATTGACTCGACGCGGAGTCATTATAAGTTCGATTATGTGCTAATTGAACTTGGGTTGAAATCCTACGATAATTGGATTTCGCTTTGGTTAATGGAGTGAAGAACATAACTTCCAAACTTTAAATGGTTGGTGATTGAGATGTGTTTTGTGGATTTTTAGTCTTGGGAATTAAGCCCGAATGACTATTGAGATTTGGTTGTAAACTTTAGGAAATTATTACGGTGTGAATTTATAGAACACATAAAGAATGAAATGTGTTAGTGAGACTCAACGGAGTCGTTATAAGGCTAATAAAATGATAAAGAGCCTTAGGTTGAAACCCTACAATGTTTGGGTTTGTTTGGGTTATGTTTGTGCACACCGGTTTTTGGTTGTGTCCTATGGCGACACTTATGTTATGGAGACTAACTAGAAATATATTTTAAGCATGCTTGTTAGAGCATGGGACAATGGAGACCCACATAAGGTCACGAGAATATTTAAGAGAAGATTAAGAGAGAATCCTCTTCTCAAGGATTTTTGTTGCGTACATATGAAAACACTTGTGCGAAGTGACTACGGAGTAGTCATAATGTTTTAAGTATGGTGTTGGTGTTATCGATCATGTATGACGATTAGGACTATGATTGAGTCCGGTGTACTTAAATTAAAGACTAAAATAATAAGTCTTGAATTGTGGATATTTTGAGACTAGCGTAGTAGTCTTGGTTTGGTTTGAGTTGAGGATTATGGAAGACCTCACATTATATTTTATTAAGCTTGTAAGCTATACTTGACTGGGTTGATGACTTGAGGAATAATGAATACCTCAATATGTTGTTTTTAAACTAAACTTGTAAGTTAGTTGAACACAATGGTTATATGCAAATATATGCATTGTTCATGATGTTTGGTAGAGCATTATGTCCTACTTGATTTTATGCAATTATATGCATGGTTTATGAGATTTCGTAGAGCATTATGTCCTACGTGGTTATATGCAAATATGTGCATGGATTATGAGATTTTGTGGAGCATTATGCCCTATTTGTTTATGTGCAATTATGTGCATGGTTTATGAGTTGTTGTAGAGCATTATGTCCTACATGATTTAATGAGCCCGATAATAATGAATTTGGTCTCATTGGTTTAAACAAGTAAATATCTACTTGAATGTTTGGTTTAAAGTCCAGCTGGCGGGTTTTGGTTGTTGTGTCGGCAATGGGACGATTCATAGCCTTTGGGAACAATCGCTATGAATCGTTGCATTGGGTCCTTTTTCTCCTCACTATTTGGCCAATAGTGGGATGTGATCTCGAGTTATGCCATCTAGCCTGACATCGAGCTCTCATTTCTCATCCTGAGACTGATGAATGTAACGAGTACTCATTAAGGGAAACCGATGAGTTGAGATTATTTGGGGAGGAAACCCTGTGGGTATTATTGATTGGGAATTGAGCCCGAATCATGGTTTGAGATTTGATATCATGGTAAGTTGGTTGGGTTTTGAACCCGGATTTGATAGTAACGGTTCGATTCGTTCTTTATTACATGTTTATTTATGAGCATTTATATGAAAATAATATGCTACTTGGTTTATGTGAGTTTATGTGCTTTAAAAATTAAGTACATGTTTTATGATGGTATACTAGCATGATACCATGATTTTATGTGATTGTGCATTTATGTCATGCCATGTCATAATATGCCACATGTTGCATTTAGAAACTTACTGGGTCATTATGACTCACTCCGTGTGATTGTTTTCCTAGTGTGTGCAAAGTGATCCCGTTAATGCCTGCCGGATAACCACTTTTAGCGGTGGTCTTCCAAGTCAAAAGCTTGGAGTTATTTATTATTATGTTGTATTTATTGTGAGGCTCGAATGTAAAGTTATGTAGACTTTACTTGGGTAGATTGTAGTGTTATATTATGGTTGTGTATTTGGGAGCCGGTTGTATTGCCGAGCATTTGTACCCTTAGTATTTATTTCCTTTGTCGTTTCGAGCATTTGTGGCTTGTTTATTCTAGTTGTGGTATATTGTTGTTCCTACCTCCGATAGTTTTAGTCGTGAGCTTTGGTTGGTGGTTTAGCATTGATTATATGGTTTTAGTGAATTGTTCCTCCGGCATGTTATAGCCGTTGAGTGATTGTTTATCGTTGGGATTACATGCATTGCCGGCCTTGGTTGCCGATGGTTTGTTGTGCGTGTCTAATGTTGCGTCACGCGCGTCGAATTTTTGGGCCGAGAGATTTACTATCTCATTGGTTGTTTTCATTCAGGAGCTTGATAGCTCGGGTCCCATTATGGTTTTGCTTCCGCAGGTTTTAGGTTTTGATTTTCCTGTATTGCCGTTATGGCTTTACCTTCCTGTTTTGAGCTTGTTGGCTCGTCTTTTGACTCGCACCATTATGCTTAGCAGGTGCTTGTCTCTCTCCTAGTTTGTTCTGATGGCACGACGTTGGGATCTCGTATTGAGATCCGGGTCGGGTCGTCACAAGACCCTGCTCCTCTCCGCTCTTGAAAGCGTAAATCCAAACGCATCGAACCTTCTGAACCCTTCATTCCTTTCATTCCCCCTTCATCTCCTATCTCTTCTTCCTCCCCTTCTCTCACTTCTTCAACAGCCCCTGCTGCTGTTGGGGAGGAGCCTGCTGCCACCCCTCCTTCTTCTCCTACTTCCTCTTCAACCCCTGTTGTTGTTGAGGAGGAGCCCACTTCTCCAGTCCCAAAGAAGAAGAAACGCAGGCTTCGTAAGAAGTATGTCGTTCCTACACCTTCTTCTCCACCTTCTCCTACTACAGACACTATCCCTTCTCCGCCTTCTTCTCCCGAACCTATCTCTTTCATTCCTCCTGAATCCTCCTTAGCCATTATTCCTGCTCCCACTACCTCTTCTCATTCCTTCTCTATGCCAGAACATTTCTCTCTTCTTGACCCTCATATATCTACTCTTCTCTACCAAACAGCCTTCCTACCCGAAATCTTCCCTCCTATCTCTCAGTATATTACTCCCATTTCCATCTCTGCTGATCTTTACCAGCTTCTATTTCCCTCTATCTCTTCTGCCACTCATTCTTTTCTCTTTAATCTCTCTTCTATTTCTGATCTTCTCTACCCTTCTAACTCCCCTCCTAACTTCATTCTTCTACCTGACTACCCTTTTCCCTCTTATCTTTTAGAAACCTCTTCTTCCTCTTCTACTTCTTCCTATGTCAGTAGCTCCGCCACTGACATTGAAATTGATTCCAAACCTTCTTCTCCTCCGCCTACAACCTCTGCTGCTCACCAATTTGCTTCATCTTCCTCTTCTCCTACTTCTACTCCCCATACTGCTGATACTCATATCTCAGTCAACCTTAATCCCTCTTCCCTTCCCTCAAACATTGCTGATCCAGCCCTTCTTGATCTTCTCCGCACCAACAATGTTTAGCTAGCCCAGCTCAACAGCACAGTCTCTTCTATGGCACAGCAGATCGAGGTGCTTAGCTATGGTCTCAATGCTACTCATGCCACCGTCTTCGACATTGGCAAGATTGTTGATCAGCTGGTGAACGACACTGCTCAGGCTTTCACTACTCACCGGTTTCTCGTTCAAGATCAACGGCTCGATAGGCATCTTTGCTCGACAAATCAAGGCATTCGTACCCTCTTTGATGAGCTCAAGACCGCAATGGCACGAGCCATTATCCATCGACGTGAAGTTGCTGATTTCACTGATGTTCGCCTTGTTGAACAAGCAAATGCAAGAGCTACTGCTGTCGAACAGCGTCGGGTTGGTGCCATCAGGGAGGAGAGAGCTACGCATTTTTTGAATCAAGCTCTCATTGAAGAACAGAAGAGACTTCGAGAACACCTCAATGAAATAATCAGAATCTTGGTTGGAGACTACGTAGAACGTCGACGCACCCAGCCCCATCTATTCTGAATATGTTGGTATTCTGTTCTATGTTTTCTATTTCAAACTCTGCTGTTTTGCAAAACTTCTGCTGTTAAACAGCTTGTTTAATCACAAATGACTCATGTTTCTTTTAAGTTTAAATTGCTCTATCATATTATGATCTGTTCTATTTAAACTTCGTGTTTAAATCTTTATATGTTGCTTGTGCGCTTATCTCAAGATTTAAACTCTGCTCTACTTAGTACTTGATATTAATGCTTTTATCTTGTAAGTACTTAGTCTAGATATCTCTCTACTAAGATTTCTGCTCTGAGAGGCATGTCTGTTCTTTTTATTAAAAATTCCTTAAGACATGTTATTATCTCATTGCATGATTCAAAGTTTGCTAGTAGCTGAAATGATGACATCAACCAAATAGGAGGAGATTGTTGATTCCTATAGTTCTAGATTTGGTTGAGTCATCTTATGATTCTATTGTATAGTAGGCTAAAAGGTCTGTGTACCGATTAGTGTGGCAACTATCTTAGAATCAAAGTTGTTTAGAACTGTTTAGTGTTAGTTTAGGCGCGGACAAGCAGACATCTACATCAGCCTTGGAAGAACAGCAGACTTCGAAGTCTGCTCAAATTGCGAAAAATTCGAGATTAGCCAGATCATGAAATTTTGACACGTATAGACCTATCTAGATATTTTTGAAAATATCCAATCATAATGTCTTCATCAGATTTCAGTTTAAAGAGGTCAACTCTACATGGTGACAACTGTCCAGATTGTCTCCTGAAACCTGAAGTCTGAAGATATTACCCTTTTTGGCTAAGAAGACTTTCTAAACTGCAACGCCTGCAATATGAAAGCTTACTCTATTTGGGAATGTCCTCTCTGTACACACTGCATCTCTGATGACTGTGGCTCCTACATCTCCCAAAGCGCTGAATTGCATTCAATGCAATAGAACGTTGGACACAGCCCTCTCTGCCTCAGTCCAACGGTCCAAAAGATCTCTCTGGTATTTATTCAAGTTTTGAAGATCTGAAGAAACAACTCTTGCGCATTAAACTCTCAAGCTTCATCTTTAACACTAAAGCATTCAAGAGATCAAATGACAAGAACTAACACTTCACCAAACTTCCTGAAGCTGCAGATCTACCAGCCTTATATTTGTTTCAGCTTCATTTAGTTTGTTTCTTTAAACTGTTCTTTACTTTAGCACGTGTGAGAACAATTAATCCTTGATTGTTCCTCTCACCATTATACACTTGGTTAAAAACTTGTTTTCTACACGATCCATTAGAGATCCTACTATTAAACCTAGTGGATAAACAAGTGCACTTTTAAAAATCCAAAGCTAACCACTTTGGTAGTGGACGTAGTACTATTCACAGTACGAACCACTTCAAATCATTATGTTCTGTTTAATCTCTTTCCTATAACTTCTGTTAGCTGCTCATACGGATTAAGAATCTATTTAGAATCTATACTACCTTAAGCAGAACTCTATTCAGTACAGAATCTCTTCTGTTTCCGCTGCATCAACACTTCTAGTCAAATTATTTTAAGAAATCATTAATAAGTGTTTACGAAAAGTTTTAATAAAACATAATTAGGCTATTCAACCCCCTCCCCTTCTAGCCTAGATTGAGCCTATTTTGGGACCAACAATCTAATCCGTAAAGTTAGGGAAAGGAATAGGGATAGTATATCCGAAGCGGTCCACCAGATCTGCGGGCGTCAAAGCGGGTCAGTCGTAGTATACCAGTTCTGTAGAGGCTTATCAGAAATAAACTCAAACTCAACATGGAGCTTCTCATAATCAGTGCCTCTGCCTATCATTCCCGGGAAGATGTTACTTAGTCTTTGTCAGAGTGATCACCTCTTTCCAGGTTTGGTTGGTAGGCTCGGCCAGATCGGGTAAGGTGACTAACATCCCCACCGACCCAAATGGTTTTTTCAATATTGCAAGTACTTTGGCTACCTAGGATAGTGTCCCAAGAGAGCATATTACAGCTAGGCTCTTTTATGGATGGGGATGGAAAGAAAGGAACATGGATATATGGTAATTGGTGTTTATTTATTTCAAACTCGGGTATACAAAAATTTTCATCAACCTCAATCATGTTGATTTAAGGTAGAGGGTTATTGACTATATGTGGTCTGGGAGGAGGCTTTTCAATAACCTTATCATCTATAAGATCCTGGATAGCATCTTTGAGCATATAACATTTATCGGTGAGGTGACCACTGCAGCGATGGTATTCACAGTACTGGGCGTGATTCCAAGTCCTGGGCAGGGGGTTTGGTGGCTTATAGTTTTCCAAAGGCTTTAGCACTCCTTGTGCCATTAGCCCCTGCAGGATCATAGACTAGGGGGGCTTGCAGTTCATCATAATACCGGTTCACCTTGTTCTGATTTCTGAAATTTCTGTTCGGGCCATTATTCCCCCCGACTGTGTTGACAGACCTGTCCGCTCCATAAGACCATGGAACAGTGCCATAATTTTGGGTGGGAAAAGTGGCTGATGCATTTCCTACCATATTGACGGCTGGTGCTGGTGCGGCTGCGGCTATCTTTCCTTTAGAGTAACGGAAAGAACTGGGAGGCGTATTGACTTGTAATTGCCTCGTTTGTATATCTTCATCGATACAGATTCCTATCTCCACAATTTCTTTGAAATTGGTATAGGGGAGATACCGCATATGTTCCTGGTAAATGGGCTGGAGGTTTTTGATGAACATTCTGCATGACTCGGCCGGATCAGGTTTGTCAAAGGTCTGAGTCAACTTTCTCTTCCACTTGATTGCGAACGCAGCACAGGTTTCTTTTTCCCTTTGGGTGCACAACTCAAGGTCTCTTTTATTTTCAGAGCTGGTGTTGTCTTTATACCTTTCAAGGAACCCTTTGGCTATCTGGTCCCAGGAATTCATGGTGCTACTATCAGACAACATTAGTCATTGCTTGGCAGCCCCTATTAAGGTAAGGTGGGAATTGTCAGCCATAGCTTCAAAGCTAGCTCCCCTTGACTGCATGCTAGTGGAATAAGATTTTAAGTGGGATATAGGGCATCCAGTCCCATCAAATTTTTCTATGTCGGGCATTTTGAATTTTAAAGGTAATATTGCTGAAGGTTGTAATGTTAGTGCCCGCGTAAAAAATTCCCCTTTGTTGAGAAGTTTGAGCATCATGGTCTTCATATTTTCCATGTCAGCCTCCATTTTGGTGGCTGAGGGAGTTGGCTTTTGGTATATGCTGGTAGGATTAGGGAAGGCTGGGTTAATTTCTGGCTGTGATGTCTGGTAAGGATTTTGGGCAAGATAAAGATTTTGGGCTGGATACGGATTTTGGGCTAGATAAGGATTCTGGGTTGGTGGAACTTGGGTAGGATAAGGATTTTGGGCTGGTGGAACTTGGGTAGGATATGGATTTTGGGTTGGTGGATCTTGGGTAGGATATGGATTTTGGGTTGGTGGATTATTGATGGTTTCGGCTGGACGGCCAGGATCATTGAAAGGTAAGTAGGTGGTAACTTGGCCTGGCGGGCTATAGCTTTGTGGGTCCATATGTGGGCTATTTTGGAGTGGGTTGGTTATGGGAAAAAGGAGGCCATTTGGGCTTTGGGGAATATTGGTGCTTGGGAAAGGATATGGAGAATAGGACGGGTAAGGGTTGATATTTGGGTAGCAGGGACTTGGTGGAGGATTTGGATTTGGGGTGGTGGCAGTATTTAGAGGGTTAGTGTTTGGCTGGGGGTTTGGATTTGGATGAACATGGGAGGTTGATGCTTCTTAGGGAATTACAGAGGAAACGATTACCTCACCACTGGGCTTTGGACCTTGCATAAGACTTGCTATTTGACTTAGCAAGCGATCATTTCGTGCATCCGTTCACGATCTAGCCCTTTGTTGCATTGCCGAATCGGGCGTACCACAGCCCCTAAATGCGTACCCATACCGCTTGCTCATCCGGCGCCATACCGCGGATCTGCACCCTACGGCGATTACGCCCTTATCTCATCGATCGATACCCTCGATCGATTTACGCACTTATTTCCCGTATCAACCGGCCAGTACTATCTCTACCTTTCCAAATTCGGGCTAGGTTTCTGAGGAAAATGGGTTATTGAGGTATCAGAAGGCTAGCTGAAGGCTTTCTGGGCTTGGAGTACAGCGTGCCTTTATTAGTATTTTTTTATTATTTATTCATTTTCCCTACAATTGAGCGGATAAACACCTGCTTTATTTTGATGGTCTCAGGACTTTTCCTAGAACAGTGGATTCTTTCTCCAACGTATAGGACCAACGTATTCCACCTGCCTTTCGACTCCCCAGGATTGGACTGATCCCAGGCAAAGGGCCTATGCTCCTTCCAGGATCCACCATTCGAAATGGTCTAGGTTGAGCATCAGAGAATAACAAATCAGCCCCTGCGTATTTTTTTTTACTTGCGCAATTTATTTTCATTTTTTTTCACCATCTTTTTTTTTCTTCTTGCGCAATTTTTTTTTCACATTGTTTTTGCCGGGGCTGACCCATGATTCAAAGATGCAAAAACCGGTCGGTCATTGAAGTGTCCTGAGAATCTATATGCGTTCTAACGTTGGCTTATGTAGGGGGTAGGCTGGCCATGGTGTAGGGTAGCAGTTCAGAATATACCTATATGCATGCATGTGTGTGCGGTATCTAAAAAGCAATAAAATCCTTATTTATTTTCAGATATATAAACAAAAAATAAAACATATATGGCCTGTCTTGCTGTTACGCGTGGATTTTCTCGGCTTTTTAGTTTGGCGCGAGCAAGCAAACACATCACATTTAGAAATAGAAAGAAAAGCGGGGAATCAATCTATTCCTATTAATTACAAAATTTGTCCTATATCCCCAAAATAAAATGACATAACGAATGCAAATATGTACAAATTTAGCGGGATAAAAGTAATAAACAAAACAAAATTAATAAATATATATATATATATATATATATATATATATATATATATATATATATATATATATATATATATATATATATATATATTGGCCGAAAATAAAGCCTCGTCCCTTTTATTGTGCTGCCAAAGAATTTTATTGTAAACATGAATATGGTACATATATATATATATATATATTTTTTTTTTATTTATTATTAATTTTTTTTTTGAAAACTTTTTTTTTTCGAGAATTTTTTTTTTCTTTCTCTTTTTTTTAAAAGAATATTATTAAATATACCTGTAACAGTTATCAGAACGAAACTGTTGCAAGATGGAAGATCATATCCACAAATATAGACACGGATGTATAGGAACGCAATATTCAAATGCATAAATTAATATAACAAGCATACTTTAGTCAGAAACAAAGAAAAACAAAAAAAGTTTTTTTTTATGAGTCTAGCCCTCCATTTTATTTAAAATAAAACGATCTCCCCAGCAGAGTCGCCACTGTGGGTTGCCCGGCGTGTGCCTGCGCCCCGCGCGCCCTTGGATAGGGGTGCGCGTACGTGCGGATGCGGGACACCATTGCTCTCATTCTATCCTCCCTTGTTTAGGGGAAAACGAAATTAAAAGTGCGAGAGGTGTGCTGTCTAAAATAGCGCGTTGGAATGTGCCTCGGTTGACTTTAGTGGATTTTTGATCCAATATGGGAACTTTGGGTTTCCCGCATCAAGTTATCCCTTGTTTAGGGGATACCAGGATATGGGAATGCATCACCCTTTCATTCTCATTTTCCCTTTTTTAGGGGAAAACGGAAAAGTGCAAAAAATGATGTTGCAACGCCCCACTATGGATTTTATAAAAATAGTCTTATGGCCTATTTCGGATCACTATGGGAGCTTTGGGTTTCCCGCATCAAGTTATCCCTTGTTCAGGGGATACCAGGATATGAGAATACATCACCCTTTCATTCTCATTCTCCCTTTTTTAGGGGATAACGGAAAAGTGCAAGAAAGGAGTGTTGCGAGGCCCCACTGAATCCAAAATGTTTTATAGAGTCGCCATCTTTATTTTAAGGCAAAAATAAAGCAAAACCAAAAAAGAAAAACCAGAGATTATAAAAACGGGTTCGGAGGCTAAGTTACGAGTTGGGAAGGTGCTAAGCACCCAACTCGCCCTTTTGGTCTCAAAAGCGGTTTTTTGTTAAAGTATGCTTTTTGTTATATTTATTTAGCAAATAAACCAAGCATTTACAGATAGGAAATAAAAAAACAAATACATCCGCGGCTACATTATTTACGGACTTGCAGCCGTCTCCTTACAATAATTACAGATATATTTAAAAATATTTGTCCATTATAACAGCTCTTTTACATAGTATTTTCTAACTAAATCTGGGCAGCACAACGGCTTATATTTTCTACATTGGGCCGGATTTAAAGAACAAATTTTACAAAAATAACGCCCTTAAAGGCTATTACCTTTTAGAGCGGAGTGTGTTCGCTCTGTCCTTCTCGGGAGAGGGAGACTTTTATTGTTGCTGCTGCTGTGATTTAGGCAGAGTGACAACTTAATTTTCGTGGTTTTGGCCCGCTCACTCGGGCAGAGTGATGGCTTATTTGTGGTGGTTTTGGCCTTTTTGGTTGGGCGGATTAACGGCTTATTTTGGGTGTTTTCGGCCTGTTTACTCGAGCAGAGTAACGGCTTACCTAACTAAAGGGTTAGGGATCACTTTAACCGGTTGGATTTGTGTTTGGAGGAGGTATGACAGAGTTTTGAGGCTTTATAAGAGAGGGGGATCACTCTCGCTCACTGCGTTAAAAGTACGCAGAGTTTCTTCGAGCTTCAAGCCTTCGTCGAATTGTGTCCCAAAGCGTAGCCGGGCACCTGTATTTATAGTTGGATTTGTGCTTCATCGGCTTGTACTGTGCATTTGATAATTTGCACAATGCGTTAACTCTTCGGCACTGTTTGGGAGCTTGGCGCGGCCAAAAGGTGATTTTGGCGCGGCACCAAGTGCTGAAACTTCTCCAATTTTTGACACTTTCCCCCCTGCAGTTCACTATTCATGCATCCTACTTTTCCTTTTGCATTTTCAACCCTGTAACTTGACATTTTGTTATGTTTAATAAGTTCTTGATATCACATGCCAGAGTTACATACCAGGGGTACGAAATTGGGGTGTCTACACCACCCTAAGAAAGCGACCAAACGTATTACCAATACGTTTGAGATATGAAGGATTGAAAAAAGGCAGCGGCAGATGATGG
Source organism: Codonopsis lanceolata (assembly GCA_013146195.2). Classification (NCBI taxonomy): domain Eukaryota; kingdom Viridiplantae; phylum Streptophyta; class Magnoliopsida; order Asterales; family Campanulaceae; genus Codonopsis; species Codonopsis lanceolata. Next base: position 1,773,760 of record CM028380.1, read on the forward strand.
AGCCGAACCCAAACAACAACAAACGTGCTGTCTTTACCGAGGGTAAACTTAGGAGACCACCGAAAAGAACGATACATGTAACTGTTAATCATATGTGACTCTTTGGAAAGAGCGATAACCAAGTCCTCAGACGAAGCTAAATGCACCATAACGTGTCGTGGATCAAGCAAGCCTGCCACAAACGATCCCTTAAGTTTCCAAGTAGAAGCGATGTGCTCACGGGTCACAAAAAGGGAGGGTCTGCCCATTGAGAATTTCAAAACCACAGTATGCTGGAATTGCTTCTCTGCCAACTCCATCTCAATAGGCGAGAATAAACAGCCCAGTTCATTGTCTACCGTCACTGGTTGTCGAGGGGCTAAAGGGATATCCTGAAGTTTGGGAGAAAGATTAGGGTTTAAACAGGTAGAGGCGGCGGGCTGGGTAACCATGGAGGCATACGAAACAGGTGCATGAGAGCCCAGGCAGCTTGGATCAGGAGAAGAGGCCGGTGGAGGAACCTCCGGAGGGGTAGTGTCCGGCGGCATAGCCGCAGACAAAACCCTAGCACACACAAGGAAGAGAAACCCTAGAGAGAGAGAGATTAATAAGTCTCTCACACTCAATCTCACGCACCCTCTCTCTCCCGATCTTAGCTGAAGATGGTGATAATGAGGAAAGAGGAGGCAGTGTTGGGGTTATAAGGGTTTAATAAGGGTTAGAATAGGAATTTCACATCAAAAATCGAGTTTGCAGCAACTCTGCTCATATCAGGGGAAGCATCTGTTCGGTTGGGCTGACCGCACCTTCCCCTATTTGTTCGGTTGGGCTGGCCGAACTCTTCTAAAAGGGTTCGGTTGTCATGGCTGAACATCTCATAAGATGTTCGGTGGTGAAGTCTGAACGATGATTCAAGACTAAAACAAAGCCAAATGGGTCCAGTACTGAAGGTGAAGCACATGTTAGGCAAAGGTAACATAATGAAGCATAAAAATGTGTACTAAGGCCTTAGGAGGCTAAACTTAACCTCAAGAAAATGGAGGAATGACCTAGGGTATAACCGAAGTCACAGGGAAGAATTACGCGAGTAAACTCTCAACCGAGTCAAGTAACGAACAACGTCTATTTACGACTTGTAACTTTAACAAGTTAAAGTCTATGGAACATATATAACTAAGGTATTGGCTTCTAGGTAGCCTACCTACACATAACAAGGTTCTCTCCTCAAGTCAAGTAAGTGAGGTTATAGTTAAACGACACACAAAATGAGAAGGTCAAATACACGAAGGTTCGGGGTCTTACAAACTATATCAATAGGACTTTGTTAATCTTGTAATGTAAGGCCAAGGTTAGGGGTAACAATAAAAGGGATAAGAAATTACAAAGTGAGAGAGTAATTATATTCCCTTTTTCCCATACAAAGCACTCACTTTCCTTCAACAATCCCCAAACTTGGACTTTTGGGTTGAAGAAGGTATCAATACCATCATAAAGATTTTCTTCCCAATGATCATTTTCTTTGCTTTCTTTCTTTTTTTTTCTTTTCTATTTTTTTTCGAAGAGTACATGCATTTTTTTTATTTTCGCACCCTTTTCATTGTTTATTTTAATATATATTTTTTTCTTTTCAATACAAGAAATCATTGGGACTATTTTTGAACTGCATCAATCACCATAAAGACAACATTTCCAACCCAATCCTACTCTCTCAAAGGGTCGGCAAAAGTGTATAGGCTTTAAGGTTAAGTAAATGTGGGTAATAGAAACGAAGTCGAATGGGGGTCGATGTGTGCTTAGCACACGCCATTCTTTTTAATAAAGCTCAAAAGGGACACTAGGGATTAATATAGAATAGGGATGGTGAGATAAAAAATGCTCAAACGATCCAAAGATGGCCTAAATCATATCCTAACTGTCACAATGCTCATACTTCGTTTGCACAAAATTCAACAAAGTTTCAAATCATTCCCAACCTCAAAGTTTTAAAAACAAGCTCCACAAGTATTTTACATAAGCATTCGCTAGAAAAGAGGTAGGAAAAATCCAGACTTAAATGCACTCACGGTTCGAAAGTGTGCTTGAGATATATTAGTAAAAGAAGACTAACAAATCTAACTTAGCATGCAATCAAACCTACATCACAAATATAATGCAACAATCATGTAATGACGACTGTTTAAAATGTTTATGATCACTAAAATAGCAATGTCCAAGGGAATGAAATGTGCACTATAAACTCAATAAAAATACCCAAATTCTTTAATGAATCAAGTTATGGTATTTTTGTGTTTTATATATATATATATATATATATATATATATATATATATATGGAGATATAAAGTTCTATCAACTAGACCAAGTTAAGGCTCGTAGACAAGTTTACATGCATCGTTATTAACAAACTTGTTATCATTGGCGAAAGTTGTGACGACCCGACTCGGATCCCAAGACGAAATCCCAAGGTCGTGCCGCCAGGGAAACAAATAACAACACACAAGTAGCAAATAATGGGTAGGGCCATAACGGCGATACACCGACAACTTAAAACACATGCGGAAGCAAATGAAATAAAACAGTGGCGCCCGAGCTAACAAGCTCAAACTAAAACAACCAAAGAGATGATTAATCTCTCGGTCCAAAAATTCGACTCGCGTGCCGCAACATTGGGCACGTAGAACAAACTCCCTGTTATGCAATTCAAATATATAGCATAAAATAAAAACCAAGTCATCGGCGAAGCTACGGCCGGAACCCAACATTAAACTAAGTCTAAGACTCTAGTCTAACAACTCGACGGCTAAACACATGCCGGAGAACAAACATATTAATAACTAGCAATATAGCATGCTAAACATCTTTCACCAATAAATCAAGCGCGACTAAAACCAGTCGGCTACCAACAACATGAGTACTAATAATAATAAGTACTAACAACCATAAAACATATGGAGATACAACCATATAAATACATCAAGCACAACCACCACCGGTTGGCTACCAAAAGAATAAGCTAACATCATAAATACAACATTTCAATCATATTAAGGTTTGCTACCCAAATCATGAAGTTTATATAACTTCATCTTCCCAACGACCTCACCAAAAGCAAAATGAATCATCTAAGTAGCAACCTTTCCAAAAGAATTCCCTGCCAACGTAACCTCCTGATTTACTTGGATCCGCTCGCACGACTCGGATCTAGGGAAAAACAACCAACAAATAAAAGTAAGTCACAATGACTTAGTAAGTTACTAACCATAACTTCCTACCATGGCATAATGCTCAATCATAAAATTTATCATGCTATCGTCATGAAATAACCGTATATAAAATCATGTCATGGCATCCATGCTCGACATTAAATAAATATGTTATCGTTAAAGTATAACGTCTCATCATAGTATAACATCTCAAGGCATTTTAAAAAGGCATCCTAAACAACAATAATTATACCTTTGGCATAAAACAACATTCCCATAATATTCATGTGATAGCATACATGCTTAACAACATTAATCAATATGTTATCTATTAAGTATAACATGTAAGAACCCAAAACAAACTTCATATCATATCCAATTCACTAAGCACGTTATTCACTTAAGCACTTGTGAAACAATTCATATATATGAAGGATATGATACCATTACCGAAATTCCTCCGCGCGTGTCGCTCCTGCAAAAACACGTGCAAAACCCTTATGTGCCCTCGATATCCCTCTCGTAGATATCGGCGTCCCGAGCAGCGATCTCCGCTCGAGTTCCATAGTTATCAAAGTCATGTGTATTACTACAACTAAGATAAACTACTTCCCCACCGTGGCCATCGATGGAGGGGTGTGTGCAAACCCGGCACGGCGATACATCGCGATCACGAATCCCATAATTCGTGAAGACGATGTATCGTCCCACCAAAGACTCAACAGACCGACGCCAGCTGGACTTAAAACCCAAGCACAAGTAATATATACTCATATGCTCAAAACAAGTAGGTAAACACTCTACTATCAAACTAGTCATGCAATTCATCCACAACTAGCATAAACATCACAACCGAGAATCATATAAGCTCTCATAATCAAGTGTGCTACACACACTTCAAAACTTCTTGGAGGCTCGACCTCCATGAACTCTACCCAAAATTCCGTAGGACTTAAAATTATAGTTCCTAGGATTCATACTAACCCAAAGGTTAACTCCGTTGAGTTCAATCTAAGTTTTCCGAAAATTCAAGGATTAGAAGCTTAGGCTTCATCAACCCCCTATGTTCATAACTATCGCCCAAAACCACAATCCCAATGTTCAATATACTCATATAAACCCAACAAACTAATTAACAATGCAACTTAGAATAAATTAGTCATCTTGTGCATAATTTCATCCAAGTCATCATACAAATCATAACCTTCAAATCATGATTAAAATTTACAACATGGTTCAATATGCTCTATTAAGCATGTAAAACATATTAATCAAGCTAACATCAATAGATTGCAAGCTAAAACAAAATTAGGGCAAGGCACCCTCCAAGTATCTCAACCAAACCAACATTAATCCACATGAATAAACAACATAACCAAGTTCAATAAGCTAATTAGAACATGAATTTCACATAATCATGGTCTCACATAGGCCAATCAAGTTCTATCATGAATTTGAAATCCTAGGGTTCATACATCTTCTATAAACCCTAACCATGGCTTCCATTGACCTCAAATAGCACACATGGTTGATTCCCTAGGGTCAATGGAGCCTAAAAAGAAGGAGAAGAAAGGTAGAAACTTACTAAAAGCTCAGCCCTAAAACCAGAATTTTCGGATTAGAAGAGGGGTGTCTTCTCTTCAACTCTTCTTCAAACTTGTAGGTAGAATGGGGAAGAAGAAGACCCTAGCTATGGCTTCCAAGCTTGGCCCCTTCAATCTCCCTAGAAATCACCTTCTCAAGCTCCCTCTTTGGTTGGGTTGAAGTGCTTGCAGAAGAACAAAAGGGGGGAAAGTCGATCTGCCTTGGCCGAACTAGGAGAAGAATGCGGCTGTTGGGTTTTATATGGGGGGATTAGTTACTCTAATTAAGCCACTAATTAGCCCCTAATCTCCTAATAGATGTTTAGGACTAGTTTAGGTTAAGTAATTGGGTTTAGGATAGGTTTAGATTAGGTTTAATGGTCAAACTTTCGGACAGAATAGAAAAGAGGCAAAAATCCCGACTTTCTGGAATTGGACCCTTGCGGTCGCTTGGAGATATGGTGATGCGACCGCATCACCCAATTTTTCAGCATTCTAGGTTTTCTGCTTTCCTTGCTCGGTCCCGGACTCTCCCGCGTGCAATCTCAAGTCCTTCCAAACCAAAAATGGTCTATAAATCAACCTTAATAACCTCCAAACATTAACCAAAGGAATCAAGTCTCAAACCTCATCAAAACATGGCCAAGAACTCAGGCAGAACTCGCCCGAACGACGACCGGAAAAGTCAAACTGAAAAGGGTTTTCGCTAGAATCAAACTAGCAACCAAACCGACGATGCAACTAGCATCTAACAAACATCCAAGGCATGTAAATGATGTTTTGAATGCCTTCTAACAAATAACCATGAAGTTACAACATAAAACATAAACCCGAGATTCAAAGCATCTCGTGAAAGAAAAATGCATACGTGCATCTCAAACGACGTCAACGATCATGCTATTGACTCTAAACATATACGGGAGCTAAATGAACATGTTTATGATGATTATCAATGTATGAATTCATGCATAACATAATCAAGCAACATTTTAGGGTTTTACAAAAGTAACCACGCCAACAAAAAAATTTTAAAATTTATTTGTATTTTTTATTAAAAACTAAAATAACTAATTACTAAAACTAACTAAATAAAATAAAAAGAAAATAAAAACTAAATTTACTAACTACAGGTAACAAAGCTACTCTAAAAAAAATATCATTAAAGCGCAAGACAAATCTCACCCCCAAACTAAAATTTCACATTGTCCTCAATGTGAATCAAAAATAAACAAGAGGGTATAAATAATATCATCCAATCGGATACTGACCAAGCATGGCAAAACATGTAAAAATTTAATAGAATCACATGCTTGCACCCCCAACAATTAACTCAAATTACCAGCGGCTCATTATTCCCACAAAATCACAATTTTTCAACTCCTATTCCACCAAATTTAAATCAAAAATTTTCATTGCTGCCAATCCAAATGAGTAACAATACTATTCTCCCATAGATATGGTATTTTTTTAGTCAAAAATCAATTTTTATCACCAATTAACCAAAGTATAACCAGAGTATACTTAACAACAATTTCTGCACAATACTCCCAATTTCTAAACAATCAAGTTGGACAGTAGCAAGAATATGAGCAACAACTCAAATTATTATCCCACACTGAGTATACTCCCAATTCTCAATTCATAAAACTTAGGTAGTCCCATTGCAAGTAACGACCTGCTTATCGGTTATGCAAAACAAAAAATTTAATCAAAGACAATTTCCCAGAATTATCAATTCATCACCACAGTTCAATTTACACAATAGCACCATTTAACTTAAGTATAACCAGAGTATACTTAACAACATTTCAGTAAATTTTCAGCAAAATAGAACACACCTAATTCACATTGAATGTTATTCTAAATCACATAGATAGACTTAGGATTGAAAATCAAAAGTTTGCATCCTACTCAATTCATGTACGCTATTGGCAAAGACTCCCATTAGTCCAAAGTTTCCAACAGAGTAACAATAATCTACCATTAAAAAAAACTGTGGCAGTTTACCATTTTTATGAATGTTTTGAAATTCACTAAGGATTATAGCAAGAATATTCATCATACTGAAACAAATAATTCCAAATTTCAGCAATTAATCAGAAAAATTGAAACAAGCTTACTTGAAATTTTGCAAAGGAATTATGAAATTCAAGCCTTATCTGTGATGTGCTTTGCATCTGACTGGGAAAGATACAGACTGACCCGATGGATGATACGTTCTATTCACTGGAATTACAGACCCGCGTCTGGGATGGATATGACAGATTTGAAGCTGGCCGTGAGATGGAGGTTGTTGTCGACGCCCGACGAAAGAGATGCAGGTGATCAGGGTGGAAGCTGCTTCGGCGGAGTCGGGATGAACAGAGGCGGATGGAGGGAAGACTCGACCGGATTTGTAGACCGGAAGGTGGAACAAAGATGGCAGAGGTTGAACAGAGCAATTGACGGCTGTGTTGTGGAGACCTTCCAGATTTGTCTTCGATTTGGGGGAAAACAACTGGAGAGGAAGAATTACGGGATGGAGCAGAGAGATGGGAGGTTTGGTAGAGGCAATTGACAGGGGGAGTTTTGTTTGTGAGACCAAGAGGAGAAAGTCGACGGTTGAGAAGGTGAGTAACAATACTATCTTCCAATGTAATCCTGTCCGGAATTTCCATTACTTTTTCATCAACACTACATTGCTCATGCATATCTAAAATAGGTTCATGATTCTCTTCAAGAAAATATGAAGAAGGCATCCCTAGCTCTACATAAGTATCCAGCATGGAATCAATTGGTGAGTAAATTACAGTGAAAGTCTCTGAAATTTTTTCGGGTTCTTGGGAACAATGAGGTGGTACGTCAATTTGTGGAAAATCTTGGGATTTTATAATCAACTCATCTTTTTCAATAGGCTCATATACTACTTCCTATTCTTTTTCCTCAATGGCATTTGTTTTTTCTTTACCCCTTGGGGTTGTACCAGATACTCAGTACCATTCATCTAAACGATCTTGAATTATTTCCAGGTACCATGGCGCCTTTGTACCCATTTCTATATCATATTCCCACTTAGTGATTTCCCATTCCATGGGTATCTCATCATCTTCATGAATAAAAATCCTTCTCTCGTACTTCTAGTTCTTCTTTTTTCAATAATGTTTATCTCTTCTTCTTCCAATGATGTTAGATCATTTTCTTGATACTGATTCTTCCACTCATTTACCTCCTTTTCGATATCTGCCAATTGTGCAACAGTTGCTCTAGTTCTTGCTCATTATAGTAAGACGAATAAGAATAAGGTTTATGAACAATTGAAGCGTTCTTAATTGCAAGTTGGGTTTTGATATATTCAATTTGAGCTTCCATTACAATCAATTTACTCGAATTACTGAGATTATTGGGCGAAGAAAAAGAGGATTGATTACAATAAGAATATGGCTCATAATAGTAGGACGAATGAGAAGAAGGTTCATTATAAAAGAGTGAATTATAATAGGGCGGCTCATTATAGTTATTATGCGAAGAAAAAGATGTTGATTGTGATATTCCCATTCATAGCTATTAGGACAATGAATGCCTTGATAAGCATCCACTTCTCGAGACATAGGGAACTGTGTGTGCCCCGATTTTCGACCTTTTCACCCCGCTGATGAAAAAGGTGGGTGGTTTCAAAACCTTTAAAACGCATTGAATACGCTTGGCCTCAATTATGGACTCAAAATATGATAAACAAAGTCGCCATCTTTATTTTAAGGAAAACAAATAAAAATAAAAAAGTAACCAGATTTGCAAAGGGTTCGGAGGCTAAGTTACGAGGTTGGAAGGCGTTAGGCACCGAACTCGCCCTTTCGGTCTCAAAATAGTTTTTGGCTAAAATATATTTTTTTATATTTATTTAACAGTTGAAATAAAGCATTTAAAATATAGATCTGTACATATAGAAGGAAATTATTACAAACGTACACCAGCCTTCTTTCTAGAGTTACAAATACATTTAAAAAAATTTGGCCATAATAATGGCTCTTTTTAGTGCTATTTTCTAAAGAATTCGGGCAACACAACTATTTATTTTGCTTACATTGAACTGATCTAAATGGAACTTTTTATAAATAAAACTTTAAATAGCATACCTCTTGAAGCGTGGGGGTTTTATCCTGTACCAACTAACTTCTGGTAGGTTTTAGGGTGCGCTCGCTCTGTCCTTCAGGGAGAGGGAGACTTTTTGCTGCTGCTTTGTTGTTGTAGGGATTCGGGCAGAGTGACTGCTCCTTTTGGTTACTTTTCACCTTGGGATCAGGCGGCAACTTGGCGTCGAGAGTTGGGCAAAGCAACGCTTGCTTTTTCTTGATTTGACGTGCGGATTCGGCAGGGCAAGCCTTTTTTGAGATTTTTGGACCGGTGGAATAGGGCGGAATCCTAGCAGGGTAACTAGGTTTCACTTTGGCCGCTGAGTTTTAGTGTTTAGGGGAAATTTGGCGGAGCTTCGAGGTTAGAGGAAGAAATTCCTTCGGCGTTCACTCAGACTGCGTGGAGAGAATTCACTGCGTACTGTTTTCTCACTATGTATTCTCATTGTGTTCACTGTGTGTGAATTCACAAGCCAGGGGCCTCTATTTATAGGCTGAGAGAGGCTTTCCTTCGTGATTAAGTCTTCTCCTTTTGAGCTCCATTGGCTTGTACCACGCGCTAAGAGAATTGCACTTTAGGCAAACTACTACAGGAAAATGGGGACTGTTGGGCGCCGCCCATAGTGGGTCTGGGTGCCGCGCCTGGAATGCCTATGGGCAGCGCCCAGGGCCATTTTTGTCCTCTTTTTTTGGCACTGAGGCCCCCTGCATTTCACTGTGTTATGCATCCTATTTTTTCCTTTTCATTTTCAACCTTGTAACTTGACATTCGTTAGCCTTTTAAAAGGTCTTGATATTTTATGTCATGTCACATATCAGGGGTACGAAATTGGGGTGTCTAAAGAGCCCTCAACGATGGAGTTTACGGGTAAACTGAAACTTACTATGTAAACGAACATCGTTGATAAGAAATAGACTCCCAAATTTCGTGGAAATTATATTAGGGAGGAATGCAATATGCGGCAGTTTATAGATGCAACAGTTTAGGATGCAGTAGCTCAAATCTCACATACCCTAAACATATTTAGATGGTTATAGTTAGTTATCGTGGTTTTTATAGCAGATATGCAAATTAAATGCTCTGATGGTCGCACCTGCCTACGTATCCCTTTGAGGAATCAGACCAAACGTAGTTCAGCCTCATGCAAACAAACAACAACAGTCACCAGGTGGGATAGATGGGACCCTGATTATTCCACGTCCCGGGGTATGCACCCCTCGAGGAGATAATCCAACACAAACTGGTGGGATAGATGAAACCAATCATTTCCACGTGCTGGGGTATGCACCCCTTGAGGAGAATAATCCAACAACAACTAGGGTGGGATAGATGAAATCAATCATTCCACGTCCTAGGGTATGCACCCCTCGAGTAGATGATCCAACAACAACTCTGGTGGGATAGATGCAACCAATCATTCCACATCCCGGGGTATGCACCCCTCGAGGAGATGATCCAACAACAACTCAGATGGAATAGATGCAACAAATCATTCCAGGTCCCGAGGTATACACTGTGAGAACCCAAACCCCTTTACATGAACAACATCATTATAACATGTTTATTATGTGTCTTGACATGTTAGAGACTTCATTTCATTCATATCATGTTTGCATTGAGTTGGTTAAGATCATAATAGAGTGATTGTCTTCCATGCGTTGCATGCTCTGATGTTGATGTTTCGAGTGTTCATCTTAGCATGTTAGCACCTAAATAAGTCTCATTGGAGTCTTAGTACCTTGCATATAAGATTTATAATGTTCATCTTAGTTGTTGTATGCTTGGTTGTAAGTTTAGAAGCTTCGTTGCTTCGTTTGTGTTTTGAGGTTGTTCATCGTTGCTTGTATTGCTTGCATTTCGTCTCGAGAGATGTTCGTTTGAGTTCTAGGCCTTGTATGCAAGCCATAACCATGTTCAAACAAGCCTTATACATGTTCATGTTATCCTAGTTTGAGTTGGGTTTGATTCGTGTTTGATTCGTTGGCCAATTGTCAAGCGATTCCAGCCACGTTTTAGCTTGTTTCGGAGGTTGTTCGGGTGTGTTTCCGACTTGTTTTGAGTTGGGTTACACCTTAGGATGGTTGCCCAAGAGTTTGGAACCATTTAGGACAAGTTTACATCAAGTTTAGGGTCTAAACCTCGCGGCCGCATTGGTTTTTAGACGTTGGCTCTCGTTGAGATGCTGAGAACACATCAAAATGTGCAGAGTCTGGAAGAGGGACCATGCGGTCACATGGTCCTAAAATGAAGCAACCGCATTGAGCAGTTTTTAGCCTATGTGATTTTCTTGGTTCGTTTTGGTTGATGACCACAAAGCCCTTGGCCTTTGGACGTCCAAAGTGACTTGAGCCTCCCTTCTTGACCTTAGTCAAGCCTCTCTAAACCCTTGGATGAATCCTTATCAAGGGCTTGCATTCCTTAGCCAATAAGAAGCCTTATAACCCCCTTCACTTGGATGATGGTTTACTTGGAAGGTATAAAAGCATTTTCCAGCCTTTTCAGCCATTAGTGATCACTAAGCTCCAGATTTTCAGAGAGTGAACCTCCATTTTCGTCCATAGCAAGAACCCTAGCTTGGGTGACCATTTTCCGGAGTTCCGGTGATCCGGTCGGCGATCCGAGACTGCCGAATCGAAGGCCTTGCTCTCCTCTACAACAATACTTGGTTTAATCTTCCTTACATCCATTATTCATAGGCTTAAGGTGTGTTGACAATTCCCAGAATTTTCATGTTGAATATTATGACATGTCCCCTTCATTATAGTTGTTCTAATGATGCTGAGGAACACTTTTCGTGAAGTAGAATCCTCCAATTCAACCTATGAAATGTGTGTTGGATTTTATGATTTCTTTATGAAGTTGTGATTTTGACTTTGTGCAAAGCATGAATGTTGTTCTATATGAGCTTAGGATGTGAAAGAATATGTTTCAATTGTAGATTTAACAAAATCACCGATTCTAGGGTTTGAAACTCGGGAATGTGTTTATGGCTAGTTTAAGGTCATGAATGGCTTAGTTATTAAGTTATAAATGAACGGAGAACATAGAAAAGAGCAATGTGATGCATATAGTATCAATGCTCTACTTGGTTGAATTTTAGAAATGACTCACCGGAGTTGAGATTAGGGAGTTATTGAACAATACCGACTCCACATTCAATCCCTACAACGTTTGTAGTTCGTTAGACTAATGTATTAGCTTACGTGACTTTGGGATGAATTGAAGGGCATGTTTGATAAGTGTGTTTATAAGACTCAATCGAGTTCTTATGCGGTTTATATGATTGTGTGAAGTAAATGCATAATTGACAGCATGCTGTAGAATGATATATCTATTTGACATGTTGAATTCGCTCTTGTCGAATTCTTATTTGATTCCTTAATGAGTAAACATCTACTTGTTGAATGAGTTCGCTCTTGTCGAACTTGTTCCTTATTTGAGTTTATATGACGAGTAAACATCTACTTGGCATTGCATTAGTCCAGCTGGCATATTTGGTTGAGTCGATGGTGTGACAATGCATCGCCGTCACGAGTTATGGGACTCGTGATAGTGATGGGTTGTTATACCGGGTTTTTATCACACACCCCTCCACTTGGCCACAAGTGGGAAGTAGCCCTTTCTTTGTAACCAATAGAGCACATTGGCAAGTCTAATTACCAAGTAGAGAGCTTGGTACCCGAGTAGAGAGCTCGGTACTTTGATACATCAATCACGGGGATCTCTGGCACGATAAGTTAACGCTGTCTATTGCAGGAGCTACGTAGCGGCATCGGTTCCACAACATATCCTCCTTATATGTGATTTACTTTATAGCACCTATGTGAAACAATGTGCTACCATGGATATGTGATTTAAGTGTTTATTAAATGAATGCTTTGATTGACTTGATATTAAAGATGATATCTTGCTATGTATGTTGCATGATGCCATGACATGCATAATTGTTAACTCACAAAGTCTTTATGACTTACCCCCTCCCTTTTACTGCTTTAGATCCGAGCCGTCCAGGTACTACTCTTTGAGGCGTTTCAGGGTTCGTGCTTGTCCGAGATCACTGGTGACGAGGTTGTTCTCTTTAGATGTCCTTCTTTTGGAACTCTTTTGTAAGGACGTTGGGATTAGCAAGTCATTTAGACTTCGCTTTGGGAACTTGGTTTTATTGTATTTATGTCTATACTTGTAGTATCATGTATCCTATTTTGAGTGCCAGCGCATGTACGTCGAGCCTTGTATAGATGTAGTTTGGTTCATATGTTTTAAATCTTCCGCTAGGCATCACTTTAGCTCTTATTTACTTATGTTGTTTCTCTGGCATGTTGTAGCCGTCGAGGTATATATGCATGAACTGTTTAGTGTTGGGTTCTGGTTGTAAAGTCGCCGATGAATTGGTATACTTGTCTTTAATTGCTATATCATGTTCAAAAAGTTTTAAATTATTCCGGCCTTTTAGTGCCGAGTTGTGCTTCATCTACAATGTTGTGTCACGTCGTTTTCTATAATTGAGTCTTTGCATGTATTGTTGTCCTATTTGGACGACTTGACTTGTGATTCCACCTCGGGGTCCGGGTCGGGTCGTCACAGTTGGTATCAGAGCTTTATAGGTTAGCTATCGGCCAGGATAGGTTCCATGGCCTAGGTGGGTTGGTTCTTTGTGTGATTTCTAACGTCGAGTGATTTCTTATAGGTTCACGATGGTGGAGACTAGACACTGCATGCGAATACCGGGAGGTACCGGTCCTAGCCAAGGAGGCGTGTGTTGGTCGAGGTGATAGAGAGAATAGACAGGTGATAGACCTTCCACTGCAGAGGTAGGTTGACCCTAATGCCAGATGGCGGACATGTATCGCCGTATGCTTGCTTTTATGGCTGAGATGGCCCAGGGAGGTAGCCAGGAGGAGTACCACTTCCACCACCACCACCACCGTAACTAGAGGCGAGGCAGCCGCCGCCTCGTATTGATGTGCCTGTTGATCCTAGAGTGAGGAACAACGCTACTTTGGAGAGATTCTTGAAGATGAAACCTCCATCTTTCGAGGGTGAGTCTGATGCTAGTATTGCTGAGTTGTGGCTGGAGGACTTAGAGAAGATCTTTGCAGCTCTGGACTGCACTGAGGAAGAGAAGGTTGTATTGGCGGTATATAAGCTGAGGGGAGCCGCCAACCATTGGTGGAAAGTCTTGCTTGCTAGCCGAATCAATGGGGTTCCTAGAGTGTGGCCTAACTTCGAGAGGGAGTTCAGGCTTATGTACCGATGGTAGTGAGACAGAGAGAGAGAAGGAGTTCCAAGATTTGGAGCAGGTTCTATGTCCGTGGCTCAAGATTCGCCTAAGTTCACCGAAGTTGTCGCGGTATGTGCGCATCTTGTACCGTATGAGTCCTCGAGGGTTCTTAAGTTCGTTAAGGGTTTGAAGACGAAGTATAGGAGACAACTTTTGTCTCTTCTTCAGCTATGTATTATCGGGCGCTGTAGATCGTGCCTATGAGATAGAGAGAGATATTGAGGAGCACATGCGTAAGCCTTATGTGCGCTTCAAGCCAGCTAGCCATCACAGTGGGCCTCGCAAAGATTCTCGGGAGAGGCTAATTCGAATCGGTTCGACAGCCGGGCAACGCCGCAACGTGTGGCCATGGTAGACAAGCTAGCCTCGGGGGATAGCCCAGACAGCTGTCGGAGAGTCGGGATAGTCGCGCCCATCTTCTCAAAGTAGGACGTAGGAACAGCCTGGTGGTATGTTCTTATTGTCGCCGCACAGGCACGCAATAGCAAAGGTTCGACTAAGATCGCTAAGTGTCACTTCAAAGCGGTGAGACAGGTCATATGAGGAGAGATTGTCCTAAGGCCGGTGTTAGTCGTCTGTTCTGCTTTCACACCGGGGA
>CM028380.1:1788613-1839695 GCA_013146195.2 Codonopsis lanceolata
GGTGAGCAGACGAGAACACTAATTGAAGCGGCAAGAACAATCTTTGAAGCTAACTTCAAAGTATTTGAGGCGGCAGTCAACCTTGCATGTTTTACCCAAAATAGATCCACAGTAAACAAGTTTCATAACAAAACTCCATATGAAATATGGAGGAGAATCCCAAACATAGGATTTCTTAAAATCTTCATTTGTAAATGTTTTATTCTTTATAATGGAAAAGAAAGAATATAGAGGAAAATTTGATGCAAAAATGAGAATGAAGGAATATTCCAACATTCAAAAGCATTTAGCATTTTTAGTAAAACTAATTTAAAAATTTTAGAATCTGCATGTTTCTTTTTGATGAATATGACTTGTTAGAGCCTAGAAAGGCTCGAAACGTTGCTAATGATTCGATAATGATGAGGCGAGGGTACTAATATAACATCCACTTCCACTCCTCATCGGCAACAGCTGCAGACCCCTCAAGTCCGAATAACCCTTCAGGTGAGGCGAGAACTCTGCGATGCAGATAACAACTCTTACATTTGACCACGAACCTATCTCTTACTGTTTTACCCCCGAACACCTTCTGAATCACTCATCCTTCTTGTTAACGAGAAAATAGAAGGTTTTGAAGATCCTATTTCTTGAACTGATTTTGGTGAATCACCCTCTCAACCTACTCGGAATTCAGGGCGGAAGAACCCACCGAAGTGATCTTCCTCAACCATTATTGAAGCAAGAGATCATCCCATTTCTCAAATCATTGGTGATCTCAACACGGGAGTTCATACGAGAAATAAAGTTAGAAGAAACTATGTTTGCTTATGCATTTGTATCGGAACTTCGAACCAAAGAAGATTGATGAAGCTATCGAAGATCATAAGCTGGATTGAAGCTATGCAAGAAGAGCTGAATCAGTTTGAAAAGATGTAAGGTGTGGAGCTTAGTTCAAAGGCGATCATCCGATCATCGGCACCAAGTGGGTTTCGAAACAAAAGATATGAAGAAATGTCACGAATAAAGCTAGGCGGTTGCAGGCTACCGCAACGAGGAAGAAGGAATTGACTTTATGACTTTTGCTCCTATTGCTCGACTAGAGGCAATCCAGAATCTTTCTAGCCTATGCATCGTTCATGAACTTCAAAGTGTATCGGATGGATGTAAAGTGCCTTTCTGAATGGAGTCTCAAGCTGTATCGTGGAGCGACCTCTAGGATTTGTCATTTCGAGACAATGGACCACGTCTACCGACTCAAGAAAGCTCTCTCTGACTGAAACAACTCCTAGAAGCTTGGTATGAAACTTCATCAAGTTCTTAATTGAGCAAGGATTCGTGAGAGGAAGGATAGACACTACTTTATTCATCCTCAATCACAAAGGCCATTTTCTTACGGTACAAATCTATGTGGGCGACATCATCTTTGGATCAACTAAAAAGCTTTGTGTAAAAGATTCGAGCTAATGCAAAGCAATTCGAGATGAGCATGATGGGTGAACTTACCTACTTTCTAGTTTGCAAATCAACCGGACTTGGATGGATCTTCATCGGCCAAACCACTGAATATGCGGAACTAATCAAGGAGTTAGGTCTTGATTCGACGAAAGGATTCGAAACTCCAATGTCTACCGGCGCCATCTTGACAAAGATGAGAAGGGAAAGCAAGAGAAAATGACCAATCAGAGGAATCATAGGTTCTCTTCTCTACCTTACGCTAGTAGACTGACATTATGCTTGTTGCTTGTGTTTGTGCTAGTGTTTGTGCTATTTGAGGCGGATCAAAGGAGTCACATTTGCTTCTTTGCCAAACATATCATCGGATATGTTTCGAAACAACAAATCTAGGCATCGGTACTCCAAAAACAACAATTTCAATCTAGTTGGATACTCGGATGCAATTATGCGACTTTGACAAAGTGGCGAGAAGAAGCACCGGTGGGACTTGTCAATTCCTTGGAAATAGACTTGTCTCATGGTCTTGCAAGAAACAAGGATCGGTTGCAAATTCAACCACACAGTGAATACATTCTTTGCAAGCATTTGTTGCTCTCAACTACTATGGATGAAGCAACAACTAGTGGACTACAACATCAAGGCGCAAGCGCCCAATCATGTGTGACAACACATCGGCAATTCAGGTCTCCAAAAATCGATGATGCACTCCAAGACAAAGCACATTGATATCCGTTATCACTTCCTCGAAGAGATCATGTGGAAAAAAGGTAACATCGAGTTTGGAATATGTTCCAAGCGAGCATCAATCGGAACATTCTCACAAAACCATTGGATATCACCGGGTTTGCTTATTTAAGGAGAAATCTTGGTATGATTGATCCTACTGCTTAATTTCAAAGTTTTTTTTTATGTTTCTTTCATACAGGTAGACCTAGTTTTAGACTAATCGGAAGACGTAAGTCTCTCTTTACCGGAAGACCTCAAGGTTAGTATTATTACTAAGTCTTTTATGTTAAAGAGGTTTCTAAAGCAAAAAGGGGGGTCAAGGATAAAATTTGGTACTTAAGAAAATATCTTAAGTTCCCGCTTTCTCAAATTTTCTCGCCTTTAAATAGACCTTGAACCGACTTTTGCCAAACTTCTGAACCCCTTTGACAAAAATATTTCTCTCTATTCATTTTTCTCTACGTATGCGCTTTACGCAAATCAAAACTCTTCTTGTTTCTTCCTCTCAACAACAGCAATGGTACATTCTTCTCTACTCTCAACTTGAAACTTATTGTTTTCTGTTTTGCATTTCAGTTCATAACCTAAATTTGTTTTGGAATACAAACAGTCATTTTCGAGTTTCTACAGTATTCGCCATTGTTGTTCTTAAAAACCTAAGAATACTAACAGTCGTTTATGTTTCTTCATTGTTTATTCTTATGAAAACCTCTGTTATATTTTTCTCGGGTGTGGATTCTCTAAACATTCTAGGGTTTCAAGTTTTTATCTCAAAAATTCCAAAAAATTCAGAAAACCTTGAAATTTCTGCTTGTTTAGTTATTGTGGTAAAAAGGCCTAATTTTTGGTTGTATTTCTTTCGAGGCAAAAACTAAGGGCGACAACGGAAAGAAACAGAACCCGAGCCGACATTCCTCTAGTAAGGATGTCAACCTTCCGGGCTATCCAACCTTTCCCACCGCTCATGACATCATAGTCGCTCTGGACCCTAAGCTGTATATTCCGGGGATGTGCATTGACCTTCAATCAGTCTACACAATAGCCGCTGCCATCAAAGCATGTGAGGATATGAACGCCTCTGGGATTCTACCCCTCTTACGCCTCAGCGACAAAAATTATAGCATCTTTACGGCGAAAGAATTCTATCGAGAGAATGGAGCTCATGAACAAGACCGCTCTGAGGATGGATTCGAGGGTCCCATCTCCATTACCGCTAAGTCAATCTCCACTATCATTGGCGTGCACTACGGTGGAGCTCTTGAAGCAACCATTACTGAGGCTGTACATGCCTGGGAAGCAATGAGAGGTGTAGAAACCTACAGGGAACCCCAAGGGAAAATGCTCGAGAAATCTTTTCCCTACGGGCGTGTCTTGCAAAGCCACCTCCTTGAAAAAGGGCTCCTATTCAAGAGTGGAGCACATGATATGTTCTGACCCGACAAATCAACTTAACAAGTGCTTAGTATTTCTTCGACTCGTCTCAGCGGGGGACCATCATCTTGATGAGCTAAAGCGTTGGGTGGAGAAAGCAAAGAACAACCCCACTTGCAAAGCCCCTTCGTCAGGCTAATCAATGCCCTTTTAAGGGATGATGCTAATGTCGACTCTTCCTTAAGGGAAGATGAATTGATTGTTGTGGCCAAGGAGAAGCGACTCGCGACCTCGTTCTTGATAAGTACAGATGCGAGAACAAGCGGCGCTGAGAAGGGTCTACCACTCTTGACAAAGTGGCCAAGCCTGCACTATCTTGGTCACTCGCTTCATCATGGAAGCACATGACAGCAAGCGGAACCCACAAAAGGCCTGCGCAAAATTCAGCGATCAAGTGGCGCGTCCCTCCATCAAAAGGCCAAAGACTTGGGCGTGAGGCGGACCAAGATGGCCAAGGCAAAGCAAAGAAGACAAGGCCGGAAGAGGTCACTCCAACTGAAGAGGCGCAGGCCAAATGGGTTAGGAGAGAGATGAAGGAAGGCCAAAAGAACTAGCCTTCAGCCAGACCAACTTCTTCCTCTACCCAAGCCCAAACTTCACAAGCCCAGCCAACCTCTCAAACTCAACAAACCTCTTCCACACAGCCACCTACCCAAACCACTCAATCAACCTCACCATCTCCCCGCACCCACTCCCAAGCCAAAGCGAAGGAGACTTCGTAAAACCTTTGAAGACCGGCCACGGCGTCAACCAACCTCACCAATGAAGCGGTTGAGTCTCCTATTCACCGCTAAGGAAGAAAAGAGCTACGGTCCCAAACCCTCACGCGGCCAAACCAACTACCACTACCGGCGCTTGAACCAACTACCACTCTGGCGCCCAATCATCTACCGTCGCACAACCTCTGCCAACCCTTCATCTACCAACACCCGACCCTCAGCTGTCAACCCTTCATCTATTCCTGTCAACCCTTCATCTATTCCTCCTGAGTCATCTACTAAGAGGAATTCACCACCTCCGGAGGAGCCTATCCCTCAGGAGGAGCCTAAAACTCAGGAGGAGCCAGCCAGAACCCCCACTCCTCCTCCTCCTTCACCCTTCAACTACTCACCTGACCCATCTACCCCTTCCTCACCTCACCAATCCCAACCAACTTCATCAACTACACCACAGCCAACTCAAATCCCTCCCACCCAGCCATTAGACTCTGCTGCCGCCAAGTTCATTTTCGAACTTTCGTC
Source organism: Codonopsis lanceolata (assembly GCA_013146195.2). Taxonomy (NCBI): domain Eukaryota; kingdom Viridiplantae; phylum Streptophyta; class Magnoliopsida; order Asterales; family Campanulaceae; genus Codonopsis; species Codonopsis lanceolata. The sequence continues at coordinate 1,793,449 of CM028380.1, forward strand.
GATGTGACCTATTTACCCCTACCCATCAACCTCCTCAACCTTCTCAACCTTCCCTTAGAAAACCAAAATCCCTCTTCTACCCTGCCCCTTCTTTCTGGTTTTCTTCTGACCCCTTACCCGAATCCTCCCATATCAGTGACAATTCTGACACTGATATGGAACTGGATTCCCCACCAACTCCCCCTCCCCCTCCACCCATTACCATATCTTCCTCCACCAACACCATACCAACCCAAGACTCGTCCTCTTCCGACTCCGTCACTCCTCCACTCCAACATCCCATACGGCCTGCCGACTCTACCTCTGTCGGCACCATTCATATTGGCCAAGCAACTACTTCCCATCGACTGACCAATAGTGAAATTTTGTCCCATGGGCGCCATCTATGAAAGGCTAGGCGCTTACCGATCACTACCGCTTCTGCCGAAATAGCCCGCCTCAAGGCCAATGACCGAACTGCCGCTCTTCTTCGTCAATTCCAAGAGGATGTCTGGACTCGCTTTGGACAGATACGACACGACTTTACAGATGTCAAGATCAACGTTGAAGCTCAACGAGATGAGTGTGTCCGTATCTGCTCCTCACTTTTCTACGAGTTATTCCATGCCATCACTCTTCATCTTGGCAACGGTCGCCTTCCTGTTCTCGAACTCAACCGCATTGCTCGAACTCTGCTCACGATGTATGAATGCCAACCGTGGTCGTGATCTGGCCATCACGGAGGAGAAGCAAATGAGGTCAAGCAACAGAATGCTGATGGAAGAGAACAACCGTCTTCGTGAAGAACTGGACTACCGTTCTCATTCCACCAGACCTCCGACTGATGCAGATGACGAATACGAATGAAGAATGGAAGTGCTTGAGCGAGAACGAAGAGAAAAAAAGGCTGCAGACAAAGGCAAAGGGAAAAGACCTTGGTAGTTTATGTATCTTTCCTTCCCTTACCTTTGTATTTATCTTAACTTTTTGAAAACTCTGTGATATGTAAACATCTTGTTTATAAATACAGAAGATAATTTTCTTTTCAAAAATTGTCTTGTTTAAATTCTCGTTCCTTTTATATTCTTATCTGTTTAGAATTTAAACAATCAGTTTAAATTTATTTGAACTGATGCTAATCTGTGTGCTGTTTTATGTTTTGTTTACCCTTGTATGCACTTAGATTAGTCCCTTACATTTGAGGTGTTATTCTGTTTGATAGAGGCATGTCTTACTGTTACTCTATATATAAATTTCTCGACATGTTATTATCTATCAAATAGTGCGTTTTAAGCCCTCATTTGTAGTAATGATGACCCGGATATAAATAGGAGGAGATTGTTGATTCTTATGTTAGATTTATATCTTTCGGTACATTACATTAGTTTTATACTTGGCTAATCGTCGCTGCGTATCGATTAGCGTCGGCAACTGTATAGAACTTTGCCTAGTATAGTTTTTGTAGGACTTCACGAGGTTCGTGAAGACCTCTTCACGGCTTCACTTGGAAGACTGCTTAAAGCTTAAGACGGCGGACCTTGTATCCACGGTCTCTTATGGCGTGTCCTATCCGAAATGATTCATTGGATTAATTCGAACTTATTCTACATCTTTATTTGAATTAATCCAAGACATTCCACGACATGTCAAGCCGAAAGCAACCTTCCGAGCGAGAAGACTTTTCGTCTGAGCAGTGAAAAGCAGGAAAAGCGTCTCCTACTTTACGCAACAACTCTCGATCGACACCTAAATCGCCCACCTTTTTGAAGATCTTAGAAATCATTACCTACTCTAGATATCTGTGAAGACAAAAATCCTTGATGTGACAGCCCCATGCATTTAATGCATTGTTGAAAAGAATTTGTTGAAGTATTCGTCTTCTCCAACGGATCTTTTGAAGTGCACTGCTATAAATCTTGCCATTGAAGGCTGGAACAATAGCACTATACGAGAATCAATCGAACACTAAAAGGATTGCTCTGAAACTTCATAACTCCAAGTCTTTCAGCTCAGTGCAATCAAGAGATCCTCTACAGATCTAGAAGTCCTCGTCAACAACAAGAAGCTGCTCATCAACACTTATTGCTTTATCTTCTTGTTGTTTACTTTCATTAACTATATAGCAAATTAAATATCCTGTTTTTACAGATATTTAATTCCATAGACCCCAAACACAAGTCAATATTTTGTACACGATCCATTAGGGATATTCTTTGTAATTGATCTAGTGGAAAACATAGTGCACTATTTAAATCCAAGGTTGACTGCCTTGGTGGTGGACGTAGCACTCTTTATAGTGTGAACCATCCCAAAATACTTGTGTTATTTCTTATCTGTTTGTTTGTCATTTGATTTAGTCATTTCTTTGATTATCTTTATCCATTTACAGCAGAACTTAAGTAACCTGTAAAGGGTCTACCGGTAGTCCTTATCGGCAGACCTGGAACAACTACCTTGAAGGTCTTCCGCTACTTGAATCTTTTCGATAGGTTGCAAGTATCTTTCAAAGTATTTACTAAAAGTTTTAAGTGTTTAATAAGCTATTCAACCCCCCCTTCTAGCTTATTATTGTGCCCATTGGGACCCACAGGCAGGCCTGGCTGAGCTTTATATCTCCATGGATAGGGCGAGCGGGAATGATTCGCGGGTCATGATTGGCTTTGCTCCTGCTTGGGAGGTATATTTCTTTTCTTTCCACTTTCATTTTTTTCTGTCAGCATTTTTTTTCATTCATTTTTCATCATCATTTTTTTTCTTAGAGCTGACTTTTGCTCTCCCTTTCTTTTTTCAGGTATGGGCTTATTCTTTCTTTGACTTTACACCAGGCCCACTGTGCGGTAGCGTTTACAGACCACCTTATTTGACTAAGATTGTAAACGCGAACCGGAATAAAAAGGATAGGGGCGGCCGTTTTATGGATCATCTTGGACTGCAGGACAGGATAGTCAGCTCGACCTCGGGCTCTGTGCATTTGGTTCCTTGGTAGAATTTAGTAGGGCCATATGAGATTACCTTGATACTGAGCCGCTGCCGGATTCTCATGGTGTCGATCATGAATGATTCTTTACATATGGGCGAGCGAGTGAATCGCCAGCATGTCCTGTACTCGACACCTCCGGTGGTGCCTCCTGCACCTCCCTTTTGGGTGATTTTCCCATATCTTCTACCGAACAGGTACCTTTACCTGTCAAGATTTATCATGCCGCCCAGTGATTACCCAGTCATGGTCTATGAGGAGTTCTTGAGGATGATGCTCCATCCTGCTCCTCCTGTCCCCGCAATTCCCAGGCGTGCCTTTGTTGCTTGTGATAGACCAGGGTCCTTTCGCCCAACTCGTGATGCGCAGTCAGAGTTTTCCATGCCCGACGATGCCTTCTCTACCTTCCGATATCGGCGAGACGGGAGACTTATAGAGGAAGTTTTGCCTGATACAGACATTCCCGAGGAGTACCGTGTCCCTGATCATGCTCGCACGGTATATATGTCGCCACTCACACATTTTTTTTTATTTCGGCATCATCATTTTTATTTTTATATATCACTCTCTTTTCTCTTAGACTGATGCTTTTCCTTTTTTTGTTGCAACACCCTCTCTCTCTCTTTTTATTTATTTTTTATTTTTTTCCAGGTTAAGGTGTCTACGTATAAGAGGCTGCTGCGGCGCTTCGTCAGCATCAACAAACTTTACCAGCGGCTCATGGATGACTTTTCTTGTCGAGGTAATGATGCTATGCGGTAGACCAGGCGCCGTGATGATGACGAAGATGGGACTGGCGAGTTGTCTCATCCTCGGGTGAGGGGTAGAGGTCACAGACTTGGCGGCGGGACAGGCCCTCGAGTGATGGGAGCTGGTTTCGATAGGGGCCGAGCTTCCTGTGACTATTAGCTCCTTTTTCCTGCACACATTGTGAGAACCCAAACCCCATTGCATGTTTGTCATCATTATAACATGTTTATAATATGTCTTGACATATTTGAGACTTCATTTCATTCATATCCTGTTGGCATTGAGTTGGTTGAGATCATAATAGAGTAGTGGTCTTCCATGCGTTGCATGCCTTGTGTTGATGTTTTGAGTGTTCTTCGTAACGTGTTAGCACCTTAATAAGTCTCATGAGAGTCTTAATACCTTGCATATAAGATTTAAAATGTTCATCTTAGTTGTTTCATGCTTGGTTGGGAGTTTAGAAGCTTCGTTGCTTTGTTTATGTTTTGTGGTTTTACATCATTGCTTGTATTGCCTTCATTTCGTCTCGAGAGAAGTTCGGTTGAGTTCTAGGCCTTGAATACAAGCCATAAACATGATTAAACAAGCCATACATGTTCATTCTATCCTAGATTAAGTTGGGATTGATTCGTGTTTGATTCGTTGGCCGATTGTCGAGTGGTTCCAGCCATGTTCTAACTTGTTTCGGATGTGTTTCGGGTGTGTTTCCGACTTGTTTTGGGCTTGGTTATACCTTAGGATTGTTGCCTTTGAGTTTGGAATCATTTAGGACATGTTTAGGACAAGTTTAAGGTCAGAACCTAGCGGTCGCATTGGGTTTTGGAGGCTGGCTCGCGTGGAGATGCTGAGAGTTAGTCAAAATGTGCAGAATCTGGAAATGACCCCTTGCGGTCGCATGGTGGGAAAAGGATGCGACCGCATCCTCCTGTTTTCAGCAATGTGAGTTTTTTGAGTGGATTTGGCTATTGACTCTTGAACCCTTGGCCCTTGGACGTCCATTGTGACTCAAAGGCACCTTTGTTGAGTTACTTTCAACCCTTGTGAACCCTTGGATCTTCCTTATCAATGGTCTTCATGTCTTAGCCAATAGAAAGCCTCTTAACTCACTTCACTTGGATTAGGGACTTCTTGGGAAGTATATAAACACAAAATGCAGCCTTTCCAGCCATTTGTGTTCACCTTAAACCAGAGAATCAAAGACTCAAGCTCAAAATTCGTCCATGGAGGAAACCCTAGGTTGAAGGACCGTTTCCCGGAGTTCCGGTGGTCCGATCGGCGAACCGAGACCGCCAAATCGAAGCCCTTGATCTTCTCTACAAGAATCTTTGCTTTGATCACCCATTAATCCATTAATATTAGGACTAAGGTGAGTGACAATTCCCTGAGATTTCCATGTTTAATAAAATAACATGACCCCTTCATTATAGTTGTTTTAATGTTGATTGTGAACATCTTTTGTGAAGACAAAACCTTCAATTCAACATATAAAATATGAGTATGATTTTATGAAATCTCTATGAAGTTATGATTTTGACATTTTGTAAAGCATGAATGTTTTTTGTAATGAGCTTGGGAATAACTCTTGTGAAAGAATTCGGTTCAATTCAAGGTTTAACAAAATCACCGAAACTAGGGTTTGAAACTCGAGATTGTGTTTAAGGCTAGTTTAAGAACATGAACGGCTTAGTTATCAAGTTCTAAATGAACGGAGAACTTAGAAAAGGGCAATGTGATACATATAGTATCAATGCTCTACTTGGTTGAATTTTAGTAAAACTCACCGGAGTTGAATTTAGGGAGTTATCGAACAATAACGACTCCACAATCAATCCCTATGACGAATGTAGTTCATTAGACTAATGAATTAGCTTACGATACTTTGAGATGGATTGATGAGTATGCCTTGATGTATGTGTGCTTGTAAGACTCAATCGAGTTCTTATGCGGTTTATGTGATCGTGTGACGTAAATGCATGATTGAGAGCATGTTGTAGAATAGTGTATCTATTTGACATGTTGAATTCTCTCTTGTCGAATTCTTGTTTGATTCCTTAAATGAGTAAACAACTACTTGTTGAATAAGTTCGCTCTTGTCAAACTTGTTCCTTATTTGAGATTATATGACGAGTAAACATCTACTTGGCATTGCATGAGTCCAGCTGGCATATTTGATTGAGTCGTTGGTGTGACAACGCATCGCCGTCCACGAGTTATGGGACTCGTGATAGTGATGGGTTGTTATCTGGGTTTTATCACACACGCCTCCCTTGGCCACGGGGGGAAGTAGCACCTTCTTTGTAACCAAAAGAGCACATTGGAAAGTCTAAGTACCAAGGAGAGAGCTTGGTACCGAGAAGAAACTTCGGTACTTTGATACACTAATCACGGGTATCATTGGCACGAATGTTAACGCTGTATTGCGGGAGCTACGTGGCGGCACCGGTTCCATAACATATCCTCCTTTTATGTGGTTTACTTTATAGCACTTATGTGAAACAATGTGCTACCATGGATATGTGATTTAAGTGTTTATTAAATGAATACTTTGAGTGACTTGATATTAAAGATGATATCTTGCTATGTATGTTGCATAATGCCATGACATGCATAATTGTTAACTCACAAAGTCTTTATGACTTACCCCCTCCCTTTTACTGATTTAGATCTGAGCCGTTCAGTACCGCTCGTTGAGGCGTTGCGAGGATTCTTGCTTGTCCGTGATCGCCGCGCGACGAGGTTGTGGTTTATAGATGTCCTTATTTTGTTCTCTTTTTGTAAGGACGTTGGGTTTAGCAAGTCATTTAGACTTTGCTTGGGAACTTGGTTTTATTTGGATTTATGTCTATACTTGTAGTTCATGTATCCTATTTTGAGTCTTGGCGCATGTACGGAGCCTTGTATAGATGTAGTGTGGTTCACTTGATTTAACTTCATTGGGGCATTACTTTAGCTCTTATTTATTTATGTTGTTCTCCGGCATGTTGTAGCCGTCGAGGTTTATTTGCATGAACTGCGTAGTGTTGGGTTCCGGTAGTAAAGTCGCCGATGAATTGATATACTTGTCTTTAATTGCTATATCAGGTTTAAGAAGTTTTAAAAATTCCGGCCTTTTGGTGCCGAGTCGCGCTTCAACTAAAATGTTGCGTCACGTCGTTTTCTATAATTGAGTATTTGCATGTATTGTTGTCCTATTTGGACGACTTGACTTGTGATTCCATATCGGGGTCCGGGTCGGGTCGTCACACACATTAGTTTCTTTTTTTTCTTTTTTTTAATATTTTCTTTCTTTATTTACTTCGGAATCTGTACAGACATTTATTATGTAATGAAATATAATTCTATATGATGCACGAAAATAAAATGCAGACTCAAGATACATGTAGAAAATAAAACTATACCAATTTCTAAGGGTAATGGCACGCTACATTTCTGAAATGGATCTCAAAAGAATACACTTTCGGGTTTGAGGGGACTTTTCTGGAGATATTTGGGGAGAAGGAGGCAGCCTCCTTTTCCTGTGTTGGGGTGTATGATTGCCTCCAATCTACTGGCCATAGCCTTTCTTTATAGCTTCCTTAATTTCCTTGTGATCAGACACGGCAGCAGTTAATGGTCGGAGCAGAAAACCAGGACATCAGGCTGTTTGGGGAGGCTGGAATACAAAAGCTGGCGCCACCCATGCATAGAATGGGCGCCAAGCCAGGATGGAGCATGGGTGGCGCCCAGTTCCCTTTTCTGTGCAATTTTGTTTTCAGCCATTGTTTACCACTGTGTTCAGAAATCATCCGTTTCTCGGATTTTTGGTATAAAAGGGGACGAGGAATGGCTTGCTTCTTCACCAGTTCATCAGTTCTTTTATCTCATGATATTCTGAGCTCTCTTCTGCTCAGCCGTTGCCCATAGCCTTACAACCCTTTGCATCTCTTTTACAAATGGCCACACGTATTCATACGACGTTAGAAATAGAAATTTACGAGAATGCCTTGGATTTTTGGATTCTCTCCCTGCGATCAGACGAGCGTGATTGGCTTGATCATATTTTCGGATTCAGGTGCCTATTGTCCTGGAGGAATGTCATCATAAACTGGGACATGCTGAGGGGAAGCCTCCAGGTTTTGGTCTCCTCAGGACCATCTTTTTAACTTTGGCATGAATGAAATGTGCCCCACCTTTGAAGAATTCTGTGCAATGCTAGGGGTGGCACCTTCTCGTCTGATTGCCGTGCCTTCTTACAGGAGGCGTCCATACATGGCCTTCCGGGAGTGATTACGCACTACCTGCGACGCTACTCCAAGTTTATTTGATGGAGTAACTTTTGACTTGATTGTCATCCCTGGGGCCTTCACAGAATTCAGGGAGGATGACATAGATTACCTGCGGCGTAGGTTGTGTGCGCTCTTCCTTTTCCTGGTAGGGAGATATTTGTTGGTGGGCCAACCCGGATTTATTGATGTGCGGGTTGTTGACCTTGCATTGCAGGCACGAGATCGCCGTCTAAATATTGTTCCGGTGATTCTGGCAGAGACCTTTGCGGGCCTGAATGCTTTTGCCAGCGGCGATGAATTATTCCCTACTGGCAGCCCCATTTTGCTCCATATGTGGTTGGAGGAGCATTTTCTTTGGGTCCTGGCTCCCGTACCACATGGAGCACCGTATGGCCCGGTGCTTTATGGTCTTCGTGGTCACCTTCCTCAGACCAATTACTCATAATTTGATTGGGCTGAGCACTTTTACCGCAGGGGCTCCATGGATATAATCTGGGTGATCCACCATTGGCAGATCCGACGCTTTCTTATGTATTCAGCTGAGTATAGTCAAGTGGTCATGCTGGGCATTGAGCTGACCTCCTTTTATAGACCTGACCGGATCTTACGCCAATTCGGGAGAGAGCAGCTGATTCCCGACTCAACTCGTCCTGTATATTTGGAGGTGGAAAAGACTGAAGAGGATTTGGGTGCCACTATTCAGGGGATGTGGCAACGGGATTTTGAGAGGCTGGAGGTAGCCTATCCATTTGCTGATTACATGCTTCTTTCCCATGGGTATTTGGCATGGATAATGGTGGCTGCCGAGGGGCCGTCCCGCGTGATCAGGCGCGGACTGAGGAACTTGCTGGGCCGTCATGTTACCAACGGGATAGATGCTCACTTGATAGAGATAGGCGAGGATATAGACAGTTCGGGGTTAGTTGTCCCTCAGGCTTTGGAGGCGGAGTTCAGGTGAGTACATAATCTTGGTGCCCGAACAGCCCCTGGACCGAATACTGCGGGTCCCGACAATGCATCCTGCAAATTAAGCAATGTTAGCAGGCAGCACAACCCATGGGAACCGGAAGTAGCTGCTCCCCCCTCAGACTGGATGGGGCACGACTTTCAGAGCTGGCGGCAATGAGCCTCCTCGGCTAAGCGTCGCGAGGAGGCAGGATAATCCGTGGGAGCCAGAGGAGGCTGTCCCTCCTCCTCCGCTTGGATGGGGTACTGCTTTCAGAAATGATGGAACCGGTTCGAGCAATGCAGCCACCCAGGAGAACGGGGATGCTGATGATGAAGAGGAGGATACTTCTGGTGGCTCACATGCGGGTGAGACTAGAGCTTCTTCTGTGCCTCGCAGGAGGAGTATATGGGCCCGGCTGGGCGGACGCCGCAGACATTGATGGACCACCCTGGGGCTTAAGCTGCAAAAGAGGGGATATTTTCTGGGGAAACAAGGGGGATATAGGAAATAGATAGATATGTACATGTAATTAATGTATAACCTAAATTTCTTTATCATTATTCCTAAGTTGCACCTTGGGACCTGAAAATTTTATATTTTAGTATTTTATTGCGAGCTTTCTGTCGTGGTTTTTCTCTTTCCTGTCAGTCGAGCCTCTCGTACGCTGAAGACCGGAGGTAGAACGCCGAGGACTCAAATGGTGCCTTCCCTCTCCTTTTTCTCTTGATTTTTTTTGATTTTTTTTATATGCTCTAATTTTTACGTAGGCCGTCTTTTCGGGTTTTCAACCTAGCGAGCCCTAGTTTCTTCTTTTATTGTGTTGTTTTTTTGTTTTTTTTTATGCTCTAATTTTTGCGTAGGCCGCCCTTTCGGGTTTTCAGCCTAGCGAGCTGGAGAGGGAAGCAATTGCTGGATAAATTAGCTCAGGCACAGTACCTTTTAAGCTTGTCGAGGTTAAAGGGCTGAACAAGGTCTTCTCCTTCTTGGTTTGTGAGAAATACGGCACCTCCTGACTGGATCTCCTTGACAATATATGGTCCCATCCATGGAGACTTCCATTTTCCCCTAGTATCAACATAACTAGTGGTTTTTCTCGAAGCACGAGATCTCCGACTTGGATGTCGTGGCCTTTGACTTTCTTATTGAAAGCATGGGCTATGCGCCTTTGATATGCCCGGGTATGCTCTAGGGCTAGTAGGCGTCGCTCGTCGATTAGGGCTAATTCTTCGAATTACCCTTTGACCCAGTCAATCTCTGCTATGTCAGATTCCATCATCACTCTCAGTGATGGAATTTCAACTTCTATTGGTAGTACCGCGTCCATGCCATATGCTAGAGAATAGGGGGTAGCCCCAGTGGGTGTGCGGACTGAGGTGCGATAGCCCCAGAGGGCTAGCAGCAATTTTTCTGGCCAGTCTCTTCCTGTGTCAGCCATTTTCCTAATGATATTTTCAAGCGTTTTGTTGGCTGCTTCAACGGCACCATTGGCTTGCGGCCGATAGGGGGAGGATTTATGCCTTTGGATTTTGAATTTGTCAAGTAGACGATTCACGTCCCCTTCAAAATGTGAGCCGTTGTCTGAGATTACCTAGAAGGGTACCCCGTAGCGATATATGATGTTGGCCCGGATGAACTCGGACACCTTTCGAGTATTTAGGATTTTATAGGAAGAGGCTTCCACCCATTTTGTAAAGTAATCGACGGCTACCAGGACGTATTCATGGCCATTGGATCCCTTCGGGTGAATTTGGCCTATGATGTCGATTCCCCATGTTGAGAAGGGCCAGGGGGTTGTGGAGTTATATAAGACGTGCGGGGGCACATGCTGCAGATTGGCAAAACGTTGGCATTTGTCGCAATGTCGCACCCACCGAATACAATCGGTTTCAAGCGTACTCCAATAGTACCCCTGTCGTATAATTTTCTTGGATATCATATGGCCATTCATGTGGGGCCCGCAGGTACCACCATGTAGCTGATCCATGATTTGCTCAGCTTTGGCCTGATCGACACATAATAAGTTGAGGCCTTGATAGTGCCTCTTATACAGGCTACCACCGCTGAGTACAAATTGTGAGGCCCACCTTCGCCGGGAAACTCTTCCTCTTTTATCTAAGCCGAGAGGATATATATCTTTCTGAAGCAGATTTAGGATATCAGCGTACCAGGGCTCGTGATCTGTTTCAGGGGCTGCATTAATTTTGAAGCAGTATGCCGGGGTGACCTTTTTCCCGACTACGAATGGCTGAACATTAGTTTATGCGGGAATTTGGACTAGCGATGCCAGAGTAGCTAAGGCATCAGCGAATTGATTCCTATCTCGTGGCAGATAATGGAACGAGATAGAGTCAAATCGGGCGGCAAGCGCTGTTAGTTTGGCATGATAGAGCTGCAGCCGGGGATCTTGGGTTTTCCATCTCCCTTCGACTTGATTTATTATCACGGCAGAGTCTCCATAGACTTCGAGATCTTTGGCTCCCCTTTGGAGAGCTTCTTCTAGGCCAGCAATACAGGCTTCATATTCCGCCGTATTATTTGAGCATTCGAATTCCAGCCTTATAGCCAGCGGAGTATGAGAATCGGCTGGGTCGATGAGCAAGATTCCTACGCCAAAGCCTCTTTTGTTTGCGGCTCCGTCAAAGAACATCTGCCAGCTGGTGTCATGGTCAGTGATTTCCAGGACACCTTCGTCTGGGAAGCCAGGCTCAGTTGCATCTTCGGCCTTCAAGGGTAGATTGGCTAAGTGGTCTGCAATCACGCTTCCTTTGATAGATTTGAGTGTGACATATGTTATATCAAACTCGTTGAGAAGAAAGGACCACTTGGCCAGTCGGTTGGACAGTGATGGCTTGCCAAAGATGTACTTGATAGGGTCCATTCTGGATATGAGTTTGATGGACCGTCCTTGGAGATAGGTCTTGAGCCTTTGCGTGGCCCAGACTAGGCCGATGCAGCCTTTCTCTAGCGCTGAATAGTTTAGCTCGCTTCCTTGCAGCTTCCTACTTATGAAGTATATAACATTTTCAATGTAGGAATCTTCTATCTCTTGGGCGAGCATAGCCCCTACTGACGTGTCTGTGACGGTTAAATATATGAGGAGAGGTTTATGTATATGGGGTGGAGCTAGCACAGGGGGATTGGTAAGATATGATTTTATTTTTTCGAAGGCTAGTTGGCACTTCTCGTCCCAGATTTGGTCAGTATTCTTTTTTAGGAGTTTGAAGAGGGGCTCACATGTGGTTGTCAGCTGCCGGATGAAGTGACTGATATACTGCAATCGACCTAGGAAGCCTTTGACTTCGGTTGGGGTTTTTGGCTGCGGCATCTTTAGGATGGCTTTGATCTTTGCTGGCTCGATCTCGATGCCCTGCTCGGTCACTAAGAATTCCAGGACCTTGCCTTTGGTAACCCCAAATGTGCATTTGGTAGGGTTAAGCTTCATTTGGTGCTTCCTTAACCTTTCAAATTTTTTTCGAAGGTCTTTGATATGGGCACCGTTGGTGTCGTTGGAGTGCACGATCATGTTATCAACATAGACCTCCATTTCTTTATGGATAATGTCATGGAAGAGGGTGGTGGCAGCCCTCTGATAAGTAGCCCCGGCATTTTTCAGTCCAAATGGCTTGACAATATAGCAATAAGTTCCCCAGGGAGTAGTAAATGAGGTCTTCTCCTGGTCTTTTGCTGCCATTTTAATTTGATTATAGCCCAGCATGCCGTTGACGAAGGATCGGACTTTGTGAGTAGCAACGGCGTCTACCACAATATCAATATTGGGTAGCAGGAATCATCTTTGGGCGACGCTTTGTTGAGGTCGCGGAAATCTACATAGATCCGGACCTTCCCGTTGGGCTTGGGAACAATCACTATGTTATACAACCAGATCGGGTATTCTACTACCCAAATGAAATTGACACGCAGCTGCTTCATGATTTCTTCTTTAACTTGTAGTGACCATTCCGGCTTGATGCGGCGGAGCTTTTGCTTGACTGGCCGAGCATCCGGATATATGGGGATCCGGTGTTCGACTATGGCTGGGTCTAGCCCCGGTATATCTTCATAGGACCAGACAAATATGTCCACAAACTCTTTGAGGAGATCGATGAGTGCTACCCTTTTAGAGCCTTGCAGGTAGCTACCGATTTTGATTTCTTTTGCTTCATTGTCCAGCCCCAGATTGATAGTGGACAAGTTTTCAATTGCCGCTGATGATTGATTCTGTTCCTGGTGCTCGACTGACTTTACAAGCTCAAGCAAATAGTTTTTATCTTTTGGATCCATTTCATTAAACGACTCATTATTATAATTATTATTATTTAATGCGTCTTTCAATGTAGGTGCAACTAAGGAATAAGCAAAGACATTCAAATTATCATTAAAAGCAAACTGTACAGGGTTTATTACATTATTGAGGACCTGGGGTTTGAGATCCTCAACTTTAGGGAGCGGATCGGTAGATGACCAATCCGTAAAGCTAGGGGAAGGAATAGGGATAGTATATCCAAAGCGGTCCACCAGATCTGCGGGCGTCAGGAGCGGGCCGGTCGTGGTATACCAGTTCTGCAGAGGCTTATCAGCAATAAGCTCAAACTCAGCAGGGAGCTCTTTATAATAAGTGCCTCCGTCTATCATACCCAGGAAGCTGTCTCCTTCAGACATTTATTAGAAACTCCTTTTACTAGTAAGTATATTTTACAGCACCTTTATTCATGGCTAATTAGACTAACTTGCCCCTTTAAACCTCCTTGGCTTGATCTGTTTCAAAAATTTTTGTGCCTGCCACCGTAATTACCTCGTTATCAATGAGATCCTGAATTGCATCTCTGAGTGTATAGCACTTGTCGGTCAGATGACCATTGCATCGATGATACTCACAATACTGGGCATGATTCCAGGTAATAGGTAACGGTTTGGGTGGTCAGTAATTATCAATGGGTTTCAGTATCCCATGGGCCCATAGTGTTTGGAGTATTTCAGATCTTGGGGCAGGCAGGTCATCATAATGCCTTGGAATGATTTCTTTTCGGCCTCTTGGCTTAGGCAAATTACCAGATTGGGACTTGGTCAAGCAACTGGGTGGGGGTTTTCTCTCTTGGATAATATTGTACTGGAATGGGGTTGCCTGGACCTTGGCCCAATAGAGATTCTTTTTCTGGTATACAAATGATTTCCTTTAGAGTCCCTGGGGTCATTTGTTGAGAATAGGCATTTGAGGGATCAAGAGGGAGATAATTCTTTTGGTTGTAATAGCAGGCATTCAGGTGAGGAAGATCATAGTTGATTTCTGGAGGATATGGATTAGAATTATGGGCACTTGAAATCATATTATTTTGGGTAAGGGGATCATGACTTGGCTGATGGCCAGCACTTGGTTGCTTTCTGGGATCTTGGAAAAGGATATTTTATGAGGTATCAGGGCAATTTATTTCAGGAAAGTGGGAAGTATTAGGGATGTATTTTGGGATCTTGGCTTTTTGGGAAAAAAACGACAAGAGTTTCTGAAAAACCTGCCAGAAGATCATTTACCACCTGATTCGTTATTCTTTTTGCATGGGCGTCCAGTTCCTTCCTTAGCCAAGCCTCATGCCTAGGAGGAGGTGCATACACATGAGTTTCTTTTTCTGGTTCCCAGCTGTTCCAGTTGTCGCTAGCCCCTGTCATAGCTTGTTTATTTTTCGCCGCCATACTGCTCGGATGCAGATCCTCCGAACGGTTCGCCCTCGCTCTTGTTCGATATCGATACCCTCTGCGTTCGATTTCGCCTTATTTCTGATCAACGGCCAAGATTATCTCGCCTTTCCAAATTCGGGCCGTGGTTTCGAGGAAAATGGGTTTGGAGGTATCAGAAGGCTGGCTGAAGGCTTTCTGGGCTTGGAGTACAGCGTGCCTTTATTAGTATTTATTATTATTTATTATTTTCCCTACAATTGACCGGATATGCACCTGCTTTATTTTGACGGTCTCAGGACTTTTCTTGGAACAATTGATTCTTTCTCCAGAGTATAGGACCAACGTATTCCACCTGCCTTTCGACTCCCCAAGATCGGATTGATCCCAGGCGAAGGGCCTATACTCTTTCCAGGATCCACCATTCGAAATGGTCTAGGTCGACCATCAAAGAATAATAAATCAGCCCCTCCGTATTTATTCTTTATGCGCACTGATTATTATTATTATTATTATTATTATTATTTTTTGACTTGTGTACTATTTTTTTTACATATATATATATATATAAATTTTTTTTTTGACAGGGACTGACCCACGATTTGAGGATGTAAAAACCGGTCGGTCATTGAAGTGTCCTGAGAATCTATATGCATTCTAACGATGGCTTATGCAGGGGGTAGGCTGGCCATGGTGTAGGATAACAGTTTGGAATATACCTATATGCGTGCACGTGTGTGCGGTATCTAAACAACAGTAAAATCTTTACTATTTTCAGATATATATAAAAATAAAATAAAACATACATGGCCTGTCTTGCTGTTACACGTGGATTTTCTCGGATTTTTTGTTTGGGCGCGAGCAAGCAAGCACATCACTTTAAGAAATAGAAAGAAAAGTGGGGAATCTATCTATTCCTATTAATTACAAAATTGGTCCTACGTCCCCAAAATAAAATAACAGAATGAATGCACGTGTATACAAATTGAGCGGAATAAGAATAATAAACAGAACAAAATAACAATATATACAGGGCCGAAAATAAGGCAATATTAAAAATAAAGCCTCGGCACTTTTATTGTGCTGCCCGAAATTTTATTGCAAACATAAATATGATATATATTTTTTTGAAAACCTTTTTTTTTTTGGAAATTTTTTTGATTTTTTTTAAAAAGAAATATTTTTAAATATACATGTAACAGCTATCGGAACGAAACTACTGCAAGATGGAGGATCATATCCACAAATATAGACACGGATGTATAGGAACGCAATATTCAAATGCATAAATTAATATAACAAGCATACTTTAGCCAGAAACAAATAAAAACAAAAAGTTTTTTTTTTAAATGAGTCTAGCCCTCCATTTTATTTAAAATAAAACGATCTCCCCAGCAGAGTTGCCACTGTGGGTTCCTGGGAAATGCGCCGGCGCCCCGCGCGCCCTTGGATAGGGGTGCGCGTACGTGCGGATGCGGGACACCACTGCTCTCATTCCATCCTCCCTTGTTTAGGGGAGAACGAAATTAAAAGTGCGAGAGGAGTGCTGTCTAAGATAGCGCGTTGGAACGCGCCTCAGTTGCCTTTAGTGGATTTTTGATCAAATTTGGGAACTTTTGGGTTTCCCGCATCAAGTTATCCCTTGTTTAGGGGATACCAGGATATGGGAATGCATCACCCTTTCATTCCCATTTTCCCTTTTTTAGGGGAAAACAGAAGAGTGCAAAAAAGGGTGTTGCGACGCCCCCACTATGGATTTTATAAAAATAGCCTTATGACCTATTTCGGATCACTATGGGAGCTTTGGGTTTCCCGCATCAAGTTATCCCTTGTTTAGGGGATACCAGGATATGGGAATACATCACCCTTTCATTCCCATTTTCCCTTTTTTAGGGGAAAACGGAAAAATGCAAGAATGAAGTGTTGCGAGGCCCCATCGGATCCAAAATGTTTTAGAGTCGCCATCTTTATTTTAAGCCAAAAATAAAGCAAAACCAAAAAAAAAAAAAAAAGAAAAACCATAGATTGTAAAACGGGTTCGGAGGCTAAGTTATGAGTTGGGAAGGTGCTAGACACCCAACTCGCCCTTTCGGTTTAAAAAGTGGTTTTTGGCTAAAGTATACTTTTTGTTATATTTATTTAGCAAATAAATAAAGCATTAAAAGACAGGAAAATAAAAGCAAATACATCCGCGACTACATTATTTACGGACTTGCAGCCGTCTCCTTACAATAATTACAGATATATTTAAAAATATTTGGCCATTATAACGGCTCTTTTACATAATATTTTCTAAATCTGGGCAGCACAATGGTTTATAATTGCTACATTGAGCCGGATTTTAAATAACAACTTTATAAATAAAACGCCCTTAAAGGCTATTACCTTTTAGAGCGGGGTGTGCTCACTCTGTCCTTCAGGGAGAGGGAGTCTTTTTTGTTGTTGTTGTGATTTGGGCAGAATGACTGCTTATTTGTGGTGGTTTTGGCTCGCTCACTCGGGCAGAATGCCGACTTATTTGTGGTGTTTTTGGCTAGCTCACTCGGGCAGAATGACGACTTATTTGTGGTGGTTTTGGCTCGCTCACTCGGGTAGAATGACGGCTTATTTGTGGTAGTTTTGGCCTTTTAAATCGGGCAGAGCAATTGCTCTTTCCACGATTTTTGGACCGGGGAAGTAGGGTGGAAACCTAGTTGGGGGGCTAAGGCTCAATTTAACCGGTGGGTTTTAAGTTTGGAGGAGTTTTGGCAGGGTTTTGAGGCTCTGGATAGATCACTCACTATCTCACTTCGCTCTCTATTCTTTCAGCGTAACGAGAACGCGGAAAGCTTTGCGGAAGAAAAGGTCTGTTGAAGGTCGACCCCGAAGGCTCTATTTATAGCCTGGGATGAGGATTCATCGGGGATTAAAATTCCTTCTTCCGTGCTTCAGTTCATTGTACAGTTCGCAGAAGATATTGCACTTTACGGCAAACTGTAGCAGTTTTGTAGCATCTTTGAGAGCACTGTAGCTCACTTTGGGCACCACCCATAATGAAACTGGGCACCACTCCCACTTTGAGTGTGGGTGGCGCCAGCTTTGCTTCTGTTCTTTCATTTTTGACATTTTTAACCCCTGCATTTCACTGTTTTGCGCATCTTGCTTTGTCCTTTTGCATTTTCAATCCTGTAACTTGACATTTGTTAATGTTTTAACAGGTCTTGATATTTTATGTCATGTTACATACCAGGGGTACGAAATTGGGGTGTCTACAAGTGTCTACAGAGCTCCTCAACGATGGAGTTTATGGATTAACCAAAATTTACTAGTAAACAAACATAATTGATAAGAATAGACTCCCTAATTTAGAGGAAATCATAACTAGGAAGAAGTTAAAAACAACAATTTATGATGCAACACATTATGATCTCATGGTTTTATGCTGTGGTGGTTGGACCTATCGTAGTAGGCTGCCTACGTATTCCTTTCGGGAATTAGAGTGAACGTAGTTCGGCTCAAGCCAAACAAAGTAAGTGTTGATCTTTCCCAATGACCCAGGGTTCGCACCCCTTGTGTAAATGATCAAAATAGTAACCGAAGGAACATACACGACATGGAAATGACCATTTCCAATGACCCGAGTTTCGCACCCCTTGTGGAAAGGATCAGAAAAGTAACCAATGATACAAGCACCAACATGACGACCATTCCCAATGACCTTGGGTTTGCACCCCTTGTGGGAAGGACCAAAACTGTAACCAAGGATAACATGATATGATAACCATTCCCAATGACCCGGGGTTTGCACCCCTTGTGGGAAGGACCAAAACAAAGATAACATGATACGACGACCATTCCTAATGACCCGGGGTTTTCACCCCTTGTGGGAAGGATCCAAAATAGTAGCCGATGGAATAAGCATGGCATGATGACCATTCCCAATGACTCGGGGTTCGCACCCCTTGTGGGAAGGACTCAAAACAGTAATAGATGATATGAGCATGGCATGATGACCATTCCCAATGACCCGGGGTTCGCACCCCTTGTGGGAAAGATCAAAATAAGTAAAGATGATATAAGCATGAGCATGACGACGATTCCCAATGACCCGGGGTTCGCACCCCTAAGGATTCAAAATAGTAACCGATGGAATAAGCATGGCATGATGACCATTCCCATTGACCCGGGGTTTGCACCCCTTGTGGGAAGGACCAAAACAGTAATTGATGATATAAGCATGGCATGATGACCATTCCCAATGACCCGGGTTCGTACCCCTTGTGGGAAGGATCAAAATAAGTAAGGATGATATAAGCATGAGCATGACGACCATTCCCAATCACCCGGGGTTCGTACCCCTTGTGGGAAGGACCCAAAACAGTAACAGATGATATAAGTATGAGCATAAAATGCATGTGACAGATAAAGTAAAAATACAGATACTCTGTTTTTGCTTGCAGGGTGACATTCTACTGAGGATATCATTGAGCTGCTGGACATTAGATGACCGACTATTAACTTTTACTTGAGATCGTTACTTCAGTTAAGTCTCTGTTAAGTCTAAAAGGGCCAAATTGCAATTTGGGCAAACCTGGGGGTTTAGTTGCTAGAACTGAATTTTGGAAAGAGGGAAAGGAAGCTTCCCTTCTTTATCACTTCAAGTTACGGGGAGAAAGCAGTAGTAGCACAAAAAACGGATTTAGGCAATTCCTCCATTGCCGACGATTCTTCTATTTCTTCATTTTCTTTAATTTTTTCACCTTTCTCACTTAAATCAATTTGTGTGGTTCATAAGATGACTTCTTCTTCATGATCTAGGAAGGGAAAAGCTCATCTTCATCTGGAATCAGGCCAAGGACGTCAGGAAACTCCTCTTTTGGCACGAAGCTGTCTGATACTGGTTTTCAAACAACGATTGGGACAACATTCATCGAGATCGGCATACCCATGTCACAAATCTCCCTGATTCCGCTATTAGTTTCGATTTCTCAAACCCACTTGGTTCAATTTTCTTGGATTCTTGGATGATTTAGAATTTTGTGTTAATTATATATACATATATTGGTTTTTGTTGTTTTTTTCTTCTTTTTTTTTTGTTTTATGTATATGTACGAATGATGTATCCTAAAATGATTTATGGAATTGACATGAAAGTATATGTATGCAAAAATATGAAATTATGCTATTCTAGTTGCGATGCATGTCTATTTTGACTACACTTTCGGATATATGCACATGTTAGTTTTAACATAATCATGTGAATTGATGCATAAAGATAAAATGCCATTGACTTGCCTTTTTTTCTTTTTTGAAAAATGCAAACATGCATGGATGTATAAATAATATGACATGGATCATGTATGCACAAATTAATAGAATGACATAATAAAGTGAATTATGTTATTTTTGCGTTTTTATTGTTTTTATATATTTTTTGTTTAGGTGTTTATTTATTCAGGGATAAATAATTATTGTTGGATTTTCATTGTTTTTCAGGCGCGGGAAACAATTATGCGGCTCCGGGCTAGTACAAAGAATCTAGCCGTAATTGTCGATTCGCTTCCGGCGCAAGCAATGGCCTTGGTGGAGCAGTCTGGTTTGACGACATTCCTACGAGCTATAGGAAAGTTTCACAACTATCTGTCCATTCACGAGGCCCTGAGGGAATACTGGTGGGATACCACCCAAACCTTCCATTTTAGCTGGGGGAAAGCTACCATGGCCCTCTGTGATTTTTTTGCTATTACTGGTATTCCTACGAGAGTTGGTAGGAATCTGACCACAGATTACAACCTCTGTCATCAGCATGGAGTGGTTGAAGACTTGCAGGGCTTTGTACCAGAGTACAAAAACACTGATGAGGTTCATATTCTTAGCGTGAAGGCCTGACTTGAAGAGAATGCATGGCTAGTAGATAATAATGACATCGAGGCTGTGACACGCGTGGCCTGTGATTGGTATTCTTCTTTTTAGGGTTTGCAGCTAGGGTTTTGGAATGCCACCGGATACTCCTCCACCGGGGGCTGATCCGCCGGGGGAAGTTGAGGGCGTGATGGGAGGGGTGTATGGACTTGTGGCAAAGGATGTCCCTATTAAGTCGTTTGCCAACATAGTTGGACAGCCAAAACCTTTTTTCGGCGCTGCTTCTCCAGTTTTACATGCAATCCCTTTAGCTCCACGTCAGGTGACTTCATTCAATGGTGAACCAGGTTGTCTCTTTTCTCCGATGGAGATTGAATCTGCAGATAACCAGTTTGCTAATACCATTATTCTCAAGTTTTCGGCTGGAAGGCCATCTGTGCATGCCATTCAGGCTGACATTGCCCGTTCTTGGAAACTTAATGGGTCTTTCATGGTAGGTTTATTGGACCCTCGTCATGTTATGGTTCGACTCTCTTTGCCAGAAGATTTGGTTCTTGCCCTTTCTAAAGAGTCTCACATGATTCAATCATGTATGTATAGATTGTTTAGATGATCATTTGATTTTGCCTTCAGGAAAGATAGCACTCGTGTTGCGGTATGGGTTCGTCTTCATTAGTTACCATTAACGTTTTTTAATCCGTCCTTTCTTCAATTCATTGGTAATTCGCTAGGTCATTTTCTGCTTGCGAATGACAAAACCCTAGCATTATTGAGACCTATGTTTTCTCGGATTTGTGTTGAAATCGATGTGTCTGTGCCTCTCCCTTCTCGTTTTTGGATTGGCACTATCAAGGACAGTGGATTTTGGCAATCTCTTGAGTTTGAGGGCAACATCCACTTCTGTGTTGGTTGTGGACTTCTAGGCCACACCAAGGATAACTGCCGTAAAATCGTTAAATGATCTGCCCGTGTGATATCGGAGAAGCCTACTACGCACTATCACGAGCATGGATCGAAGGATGAATGGGAGCTTCACAAAGAAAGGAATATGAGCAAGCCTGCCATTAATGATAAGATGGAAGCGGGAAAAGTAGACCATCTGTCTTCCAAGCCCAAACAAAACCTTCGCTGGGCGCTTATGGCTAATCATGGCAAATCTTCTGGAGCCTCGAGTTCTGGGCCAAAAAATTCTCAGGGTTGTCCGATGGAGTTAGAGCACGTTGATATTTTAAGTCAGGATACAACATTACTAACCTTTGGTTAAAGGACATCAAAATATCACAGAGTCAGGACCTGTGGAGAAACCTAGGGCTTCGGTGCTATCTAAAAATGCTTTTGCGGCTCTCGATGGTTTAAACGAGGAGGGGGATGTTGGGGGTATTACTGGACTGGATAATGTCGACATTCTTTTGATTCAAAGCAAGTTTAACAATTGGGAGATGGTTTTTAAGTTCCAGTCTCGGTACCTTGGTAAAGCCCATTCAACATGGGGTGAGTATGTGGAGAACATGAAGGTTGATGAAAAATATTTCTCGGATTCTGAAGGTTATTCTGGGGTCCTTCGGCCGGAGTTTCAACAATTCTGTGCACATCGTGTTAAGAAACTCCAGCAACAGAAAACTATGAAACGGAATACTCGTGTTACGAGGGCTGCTGCCAAGGCCCAGTCATCTGTGTCTATTTAATCAATTTTAATGTCGATCCTTATTTGGAATGCTAGGGGAGTTTGCAATAAAGATACTATGGATTATCTTAATCTAATTAAGAATCAACCGAAGCCTTTACTTTGTGCTATTCTGGAATCGAAGGTTTCTGGCAATAAAATCGACAAGCTTTGTAGACGTTTAAATTTCTCTAATTCACTTCATGTGAATCCGGTGAATACTCATATTTGGATTATGTGGGGAAGAAATGTTGATGTGGTCTTGTTGGGCTCTTCTAATCAATTTTTAAATTTAAAGGTCAATATAGGAACTAGTTTTTCTATTGTGTTAACTGTTGTGTATGCAAAATGTAGTAGGGATCTCCGGAAGGCTCTTTGGGCAGATTTGCTAGCTTTTTCTGGATCCTTGTCTGTTCCGTGGCTTGTTTTTGGTGATTTTAATGTAATTACTCATTCCAGAGAGAAGTTAGGTGGTGTTCAGTATGACTTTACTTAAATGGATGATTTCAAAACTTTCATTTCACAGGCTGGTCTTGTTGATGTGGGGTTTGAAGGTAGCCGTTTTACATGGTGTAACAATCAAGAGGGTAGAAGAAGGATATGGAAAAGACTCGACAGGGTTATTTGTAACAATCTATATTCTGCTTCATATCAGGGTCTGAAGGTTCAGCATTTCTCTACTAATGAGTCTGATCATTCCCCTCTCTTGGTAGTATTGCAAAAAGAACGTAAGGCTAAGGGTGTCTTTCACTTTCAACGGATGTGGCTGGACCATCCTGAGTTTATTACGGTTGTGGCTAATCTTTGGCAACGACCGGTTTCTGGAGCCCCGATGGATGTCTTGTTTAAAAAGATGCAAACCTTGCGAGTGGGTTGAAGGATAGGAACTGGCGTGTTTTTGGCCATGTCCGTAGGAGGTTGGAGACGCTTCAAGATGAAGTTCTTCATTTGGATTTTGAACTCCAGCACGGTTGGAATGATTATACAGTGGCTCAACTTGAGAATGTTCGTCAAAACTTAGCTCAAGTTATTAAATGGGATAAGGAGTTAATCCGGCAAAAATCTCGCCAGAAATGGTTGGAAGATGGGGATAGGAATACACAATTTTTTCATGTAAGTATCAACAATAGGGCACATGTTAATAGGGTGCGTCTTAGGTTGGTTGATGGGTCTTTGAGTGATGATCCAGCTGTAATTGGTAACATGGCTGTGGGTTATTATGAGAACTTATTTTCTTCTTCGGTGCACACCATTAATGAGTCCATGTTTCGAGGCAAACCTGTTTTGGTTTCAAATATGGACAACTTTACCTTGCATTAGCCTCCTTTTGAAGAGGAAATTTGGTCTGCTATTGTTAGTCTTAACCCTAATAGTGCTCCAGGCACGGATGGGTTCACGTGGTGGTTCTTTCAAGGTTGTTGGCCGATTATCAAGACTGATGTGATTTCTTCCGTCATTGCCTTTTTTCAGGGGCAGAACTTTCCCCGTGGTTTGTCTGCTACTACTATGGTTTTGCTTCCAAAG
Source organism: Codonopsis lanceolata (assembly GCA_013146195.2). Taxonomy (NCBI): domain Eukaryota; kingdom Viridiplantae; phylum Streptophyta; class Magnoliopsida; order Asterales; family Campanulaceae; genus Codonopsis; species Codonopsis lanceolata. The sequence goes on from CM028380.1 coordinate 1,817,064, forward strand.
GTTGATAATCCTTAGGAGTTGGGGGATCTACGACCAATTAGTTTATGCAATTTTGCTTGTAAAATTGTATCTCGTATTGTTTCATCTTGGCTTACTATCTTGCTGCCCAAGATTATATCTCCAGAACAGTCAGGATTTGTTAAGGATCGTAGCATTCATGAGAACATGCTTCTAGCTGATGAGCTTGTTCAACGTATTGATTCCAAGGTCCGAGGGGGTAATGCCACCTTCAAATTTGATATGTCCAAGGCTTATGATTGATTGGAATGCGATTTTCTCCTTAAGACGTTGCAAGCTTTTAGGTTTAGTACTGATGTCCAGGGCATGATTCTACGGATAATCAACAATATCTGGTACACTCTTCGCATTAGTGGGGAGTCTTGCGGTTTTTTCAAATCGACTCGAGGTGTTCGGTAGGGTGATTTCTCTTTATTCTGGACCAAGAGGTTCTTTCTCGCTACATTAATAAGGTGTTGGCTGAGGGTGTTTTCCAACCTTATCATCATGGGAGAGGGGGGTTACGATTTCGCATATGCTCTATGTAGATGATATGCTCGTTTTTTGCAATGCGAGCAAGTTCTCTATTCAAGGTTTAAGGGCTATTTTTCATGACTACGAGCAAAGTTCCAGGCAACTTATCAACCTTCAGAAAAATGGCTTTTATTCTCCTAAGGCCTGATCTAATCACGAAAGCTTGCAGATTGCTACTTGGTCAGGTTGCAACCTTCGGTTTTGGCCTTTGAAATACTTAGGTATTCCTCTCTTCCGTGGTCGATCGAAGCGGTGTTACTTTGAGGAGGTGGAAACCAAGGTCCTTAGAAGGATTAGCGGATGGTGTGCTAAATTGTTATCATTTGGTGCTCGTATCACTCTAATTAAATCAGTGTTGTGTAGTATCCCCGTTTATACGATGGTTACAATCTCTGTTCCAAAAAAATTTCTGTAGCAGATTGAGAAAGCTCTTGTGGAGTTTCTTTGGAGCTTTAATGGGGAACATCGAGCTCATTGGATGGCTTGGCATAAGGTTTGTAGGCCTTTTTGTGAAGGGGGGGTTAGGCATCCGTTCTCTCCAACAAGTAATGGAGTCTTTGCATGCTAAGTTGGCATGGTGTGCACTTTAAGGGAAAGGGTTGTGGGTGCAGTTTTGTAGAATGAAATATGGTTGTGCTTTGGGTTTCGATAGCTTCGGTTTTGGTTCCCCTTCTTGGAAAGCCATCAGGCTTCAATTACATAGGGTGGATCATTGTAGCCGTTGGATTGTCGGGAACGGTGATATCTCTTTCTGGAATGATAATTGGTGTGGAGAGAGGTTAGAGGGTCCGCGGCCCATGGACCTGGGTCTTTCTGTTCGTAATTCCCTCTTAGATATTCTACCCTTGCTCCCAGCCGAGTTGCATGATTAGATTCAAACGATTCGTTGTTCGACCAATGGTGAAGACCGTCTTGTTTGCACTCTAACCACTTCAGGTGAGTTCCATACATCTTCATTTTGGAATCATGTTCGGACTAAATTTCCTACTCAATCCCGGGCAAACAAAATCTGGAAACCATGGATTCCCATCAAGGTGAGTGCGTTTATTTGGCGTATGTTACAGAATGCTTTACCGGTGGATGAATATCTTCAACATAGACTGATGCAGTTGGTCTCAAAATGTGTCTGTTGCCGTGATAACCTTAAATGTGAATTGATGGTGCACCTTTTTACTAAATCTGATGTTGCTGAGAAAGTATGGTTTAGGTGTGCTCAGCCTTTGCGTAAGATCAATGTGTATGCTAATATTATGCACTTGTTCCGTGTTTGGTCTAGTTCTTCCTCTCGCCATCAGTTCAGGGCTATTCAACTGGGAATCTTCACTTTTGCGACTTGGGAAATTTGGAAGGCTCAATGTGCGGCTATTTATGATAATGTTCCTATGATAGCTGATATCATCTTTCGACATGTGTTGGCGCATCTTAGAGACATGTTGAGAGTCTTCACATCTCGGGCTATGATTAATCATAGATGTTAAGTAGCGTTGCAACAACTTCAACTCCTTATTCAGAAGGTGGCTCCTTAGAAAGTTATTTGGATCCGTTGGTTGACTCCGTTGGCTGGGTGTTTTAAGTTGAGCATGGACGGGTCATGTGTGAATGATGTTTGTACTGGCGGTGGGATCATTAGGGATTCTAATGGTGTTATTGTTTGTCCACAATGATGCCCAAATAGGCTTGAGGGGGGGGGGTGGGTGAATAGCCTTTGATGCCAATTAAAAACTTTTCTTATTTTACATTTGAAGTGTAGGTTTTAACGGCATAGGCAGTTAACACAGTGAGCATGTCTGCTGTTAGAACAACAAAATTGCTCTTAGCCGAGTAATGAACTCTACTGGAGAACTATCAGTAAATCAAAATCTTGTTTGAAAGAGTTGAAGTAGCGGAAATAGTAAGGCTTAGATTTAGAGAAGTCTTAAGTGGCTGTACACGAATATATGTTCAGAATAACAACACACTTAATCTTTCTTCCAAATGCAGATTTAGGAAATCATTAGAAAATAGCTTTTCATAGGATAAATCAATTTATGAAAGCTCATAGAGAGGTAAAGACTGAATAATGAAATATAAATTATTTGAAAGAACTTCTGAATTTATTAAAAGATAAATTACAGAATATATCAACCTAGACTCTCTATGTAAAATTTATGTTCTCGTCATTCCAAGCCGTTATCTTTACTTAATCATTCATAGACAAATTCTTAAGTAAAGAAGGCAATAGGAGATGCAAACGAGAAACCGATATGAGAAGACATTTTTCAAGGTCGTTCAGATAAAGAATATCTGAACAACTGAATGCAGAGCACTTGACCTTCTATGATGATTAATTATTGTACAATCAACAACATTTGTAATGGAATACAAATATGAAGATATGAATGCAATGTACACAGACATCTCTTTATCTTCCTTGGGCACCATCTGAAATCTATCTTCAAATCGATCCAAGAGCTTGACTTCTAACTTGAGGAATAGAGTCCTGAAGCTCTGTTAGAAGCTGAGTTTGACTTCTAACTTGAGGAATAGATTCCTGAAGCTCTGTTAGAAGCTAAGTTCTTCGAAGAAGGATGAAGAACTTAAATAAAGAGATGGGTTCTTGATCAAGACGCCGATATCTGTCTATAGAAGTTTCTGATCTCTTCTTCTTCTTCAACACTTATCTTCTTAGCAATCCATAGAGAGTGTTTTGCTAAGGTCTGGGTATGTTCACTGTAATCTTCTGTGAAGATCTGAGACGCGTTGGTGAAGACGACCTCTTTAAAGATCTCACAGTTCTTGACGAAGAACTTCTTGTTGCAGGTGTTTTTGATTCACGAATAAATTCGTTCATCAATTACTCTTATTGTATTTGAAGAGAAGGAAGGATTTATTTTATAGACCAGAGAGATTTGATCGTTGAGGGATAAAGATGGATTTTCTATCCATTTGAAATAATGTCGTTGTTGAAGACTGTCGGATAGAGATGTTGTTCACTGGATCTTTGACTATTGGGTAAAAGCTTTGTCTTGCAGATCCTGAACTGGTTGCCCATCAGACTATATTGATAAGTCTCTGAAAAGTGAGTCTGAATCATAATGCACTGTCAGGTGGTCTGCCCAATAAAGTAGATTCTTTTGACTTTTCCAAACCACGTGAGTGAGAGAGAAGATCTTGCAGGATCAGGGATTTTCAGGCTTCATAAAGATTTGAGTGACTTTTGAGGCTTGAACATTTTTGTCTTTTCTTGATCTACTGCAGCCTTGTCTCTTTGTAGCACGTGTAGAACCAAGTCTTCCGGTGTGATGTTCAATAGTGAGTCTTCTTATAAGGAAGAACTGCTAGTTGCTAATGTGAACATTCAAACCGTAGCAAGTTTGCTCGTAAAAAGTCTTCAAGGTATTTCTGTGATGCACATGATAAGTCTGCTGGTGACGAGTCCTTTGAAAAACTTTGACACTACAACACGTCTACTGCTGACGAGTCTTTAAAGTGTCCTTTAGTGCATATGACTCGATTGCTGGTGACGAGTCTTTAAAGAACTTTTGACGCTACAACATGTCTACTGGTGCTGGTGCACATGAATTGCTAGTCTGTTAATCATCATTAAAAAGGTAGGACTAGATTAGGACAACCTAATCTAAGACCTATGTGTTGTCAAACAAGCTGCCATACTAATCGGTACGCAGATCTTTTAGCCACTTGTTATGACACACGGTAATGGGAACAAGCAAATCAAAATATTCAGAATATGCAAAGTGATAAGTTATTTATCAAGAAGCATATTCCAACAATCTCCTCCTATTTGCTTGGAATCATTACAAAATGACATATACAAAGCACTGAAGCATTTATCAAGACATAGAAATAGCATGCCTACAATGAATGATCATTTTATCTCAAGGCATTCCCTATGTTGATAATTACAAGTGCGATGGCTTTAGTATAGTCAACTATTGCTATTGAAGCTCGATAAATCAAAGTACTGAACATGTAAAGCAATAGAGAAAAACATTTTAGATCACTTATGATATTTGAAAATGTTTAATCAGGATCTAAAAAGTTTTAGGGTCCTTACTTGCACAAAGATTTTTATATGTGAAAAAGTGTTTTGGCAAGCAAGAATAGTAAATCCTTAAGTAAGTATTTGTTTTGAAAGTATTACAATATGGATTGCTCATGATACCAATTTTTGGAAAAAAAATACGTGATATCAATTTAAAAACATTTGATGTTTCTGTTGAAAAATATAAGATCTCTGTTGAAGGTAAGACTCAAGAGAGATATTTTAGTAAAAGATTATTTTTCAATAGAAGTGCCACAAAGGCATGAGGTGATTCACAAAGAATCAGTTGTAGGGGTAAATTTAGCACATTATGTGCTTCTTCCATAGTAGTTGAACAAGGGAAAGATTTTGATAGGCCCTTGTTATGAACTCTCCTCCTTAGATATTGAATTTGCCTCCTAAGGTTGATACTCTTCTATGTCTTAGACAGTTATGTCATAAACTCAATAACTCTTTTCCTTAATTAATGACTATCCTCCTTAATTATAGAGGATGTGTCGTAGCTCTCCTCAATAACTCAATAACTCTCCTCCTTAATGGTTGCAAGCAAGAGAGACATGAGGGAGAATGGGAGAGAAAGTTAGTAGACAAAGAAGATGCCAGTTAAGAAGAAATGATTAGATTGATAAAGTACCAATTGAAAAAGGAATAATACATCCTAGTTGGAATCCCCAAAGCTACTAGTACTCCAACCTAATATTCTCTATCCTTGTCAGAAAAGCTTCGTTTGCCAAACAGGTCTCGAGTTAGCAACAACTCTCCAGTGAGAGGAAAGCGTTCATCCTCGTGGATTGTGGAACGAATGGGCTGATAGGAGCAAAGAAAATGGCATATGATCCTAGCATACTTATGAATTCCAGTCCCATTCACTCGTCTTCGCAAGATAGACTGACAGATGAGAAAAAAGATGACTTCAGACCAATTGATGGTGTGAGAATCGATAACAACAATGATGTAGTTTCGAAGTTTTCTGGTGTCATTCCTCGAGCCTGCTTCGTAAAATAGAAGGCATTGATTTAGAATTTCACCAACACAGTACATGTCTAAGGGATAATTGTTGATGTCACAGGTACTATAGTCATCTCGGGAATGGTAGCTAGTTCATTGAAGCCATGATTCGTTGAAAATAGAATCGTCGAGAGAGTCAGGTCCAATGGAAGGAAGCTGGAAGACCTGTGACAGGCTTTCGGCATTGAGGATGACGTCAGTACCTCGAATACGAGCATTGAAACTCTTACCATCTCTAGCCAGTTGCATCCTTCAATAAAATTCATCAACCAACTGAAGGCTGTAGAATTCTTCGCGAAAAGTAAGGATGGAGATGAGTCCAGAACTGTGAAGAAGATCGATAATCGTTCCTTCAACAGTGTTGTCGAGGAGAAATTGTTCCCTTTGAATCGTGTGACCTAGAACGTAGGACTGAGAACCTATTCTGGTAACGAAGGTCGATTCAGTAGGAACAAATGGACTAGAGACGCTGCTAGAAGATGTAGTGGCCATGAAGATATTTCCGAAGATAGATGAGAAATTGGCTGGTAGTGATACCAATTGTTGAAATGAGATCAATTGATATCAATTGTTGAGAAATCTCAATAGTTGGATGATTATTATTGATGGGAAGAATTAAAGATTTGGTACTTTCGGAGGACATAATTATTGGAAGAACACACTTATTAAGAACCGTCGTTTTGGTATCCATTGTAGAGCAATAATGACAGATATACGAAGCGGCGAAGTAATCATGTCGAAGCTCGAATTTGAATGGAAATTTAACTTAGAAGGCAGCGATTCATGATGACAATATTAAGTCATTTTTGGAAATATGTTTCTAGACATAATTTGGACTTAATTCGAGGTTTTCCAATACCAAGAAAGATAGTTAAAATGGAAAGAATTTGGTATTAAAAAGGAGTTGTGTTGATATCAATGACTTTTTAAATAAAAATAATATTAAATTTGAAATTCGTACCTTTAGTAAATAAGATAGGTTTTAGAATTTAAACAATTTTGAAAGATAATTTTGTGTCCAAAATTGTTAAGTAGATAATTTACGAGTCTTTCTGAATCATCTACACAATCCTCAGCAATCTCCCAAATCTCTTAAAATTTTAGGACAGAAATATGTTTCAAAAATAGTTTTTAATGTATCTTTTAAAAATATTTTGCAAAACAGTAGTGATTTTGGGTTCTTTGTTTCCATAAGATAATTACGGGGTTTTCTGAATCATCTACACAATCCTCAGCAATCTCCCAAATCTTCTAGAAGTTTTAGAACAAAAAAAAAAAAAGTTTTGAAAGTATTTTTGAAAGACGTTTGAACTACGTTTTGAAAGTCTATCTATATTTCCAAAGGTTATTTGAGTCAAAGATATCCTCACGAGAAGGTGATCAGCAGAGTTGGAAGTCTGCTGATACTAATTGGGAAAATGGAATGTAATCAACTGTGATTGGAGTTCTGCTGATATCAACTGATAAAACGAAGACGTATTCAGTAGCGATGGAAGTCTGCTGATACTAATTGATAGAAACAGTGGAGTGAAAGGATAGAAGGAAATTCTGCTTATACCAATTTGTGAATGAACGGGTTTATCAGTTGTTTGAACACAATGATGTGGTCAGCAGTGAAGAACATCTGCTGAGATTAGTTTGAGAAGATTGTGTTCAAAGGTGGGAGGGTCTACTGATATCATTTGCTGAAGTGAGACGCAATTAGTAGATAAAGATTTGCAGATGCCAAATGTTGAATAAAAAAGATACCAAATTTTGGATTAAAAAGGGTGAAGTCTGTTGATAAGATATAGTGACCAGCAAAGTTGAACGTCTGTTGATACTAATTGAGAAGAAGAAATGTGTACAGCAGAGGTGAAGGTCATCTGATATCAATTGGAAACAATGATTGAAGTTTTACTGAAACCAATTGTTTGAATCAAATGGTTCAGAAGAGGTGAGAGTCTGCTAATCTAGAATAGTGATCAGCAGAGTTTTAGGTATGCTGATATTAATTAAGGTTAATGAAGAAAGGGTCGGCAGAGATGAAGATCTACTGATAGATGGAACATCAGACATGGAGGTCTGCTTATACCAATTGATTGAAGAACATTTCAGCAGATTATCCTTTTAGGTGCCTTGGCTTCTCGAAGGATGAAGTGTAAGCTTCATCGGCAGGATTAACTAATGACTATGCTCCTTCTCAATAGAATCCCAATTAAGTGAGCAGAGCATTAGAGGTGAAATAGAAGACAAGAGCCATTTTAGTTAGAGCACTTGTATCACAAAGAAGCAAGTAACTCATTCTTAATTTGGCTAGAAGTAAAGAATTGAGATAGCGTATTTTACTTCTTGATCAACAGTTAAGATGATGATGACTATGTTTAGGGTAAGAAAGCCATCTGATCAAGACAAGAGATGAAAGGAAAATTTTGAGCAGAGTTGTCTTGATGAGAGGGAACAACTGACATAAAATATTAATCTGGAATGAAAATGTAGATGCCGCTCGTTCCTCAGAAGGTCATCATTCCAACAGCGGATATGAAGTCTGTAGTTGCTAAGTATTTGAGACCTGATATTAGGAAAGAATGAAGATTTACCAGAACATCATGGGTTAAGGTAAGATCTTACATTCCTGAGAAAGAAGTTGCATAGGAAGCAGCCCTTTCTGAAGAAATCCAAAATCATAGCAATTCATATTCCAACAATATTTCTTATGATGAGATTTCTACCAGTACTCTAGGTGTTTTGAAGCAGAATAAGGTTCTGTTCAACTGAGTTAAAATCAGTTTTCGAGATACCAGTTGATCTAGTTATAATGACAACAGTTGATACCAGATGAGATCGAAAGATTGTCATTATAATAAGAATCAACTTAGTCTATTGAGCACTAGAAGTTTTTGATGAAAAATTAATGTCTTCTGTGCTGTTTGAATCAGATCTATAAGAATAGATCGAATTCATAAGACTATTATTTAAAAAGTAGATCCTGGTTTCTTCTCATCAAAATTATATAATGTCGATTAAGATTACTAATGTTTAAGGATTGGTTTGCTATTGGGTTAACAGCAGAGTTATGTTTGCTGTTGTGGATTTAGAACAGAAGATATGATATAAAAGCACAACTACTGAGTCCATAAGCAAAACATAAGATTTCATGCTATCAAATAATAGGCAAACAAAAGCACATAGACATGAAGTAAAGTTGTCTTGAACAAGTTCTCATTTAGATCAAAATATAATAGATTACAACAAGGATCTAATGATTACAAGATTCAATACAACTTCCGGTGACTTTAACTACTCCTAATAAACAACTAATCTAAACACCTGATACATTTCTAAAGATAAAATTGTGACAAAGAGATGTCTATGAAGATCATTGACCAAAACTGTTTAACCGATAGGCAAAACATAATAGTGGTCAAGATCAAGTGGCTGAGCCAAGGAGAGAGCATGGTCATCATTTTCTCTTCATTAGCAAGTTTTCTATATCCAAGGTGCCCTACATAAACACATTCTAGACTTTCTAGATATCGGTTCTAGTGCAGGCACTCATCCTCGGCAGTTTGAGAGGGGAAATCCGAGGAGAATCACATTTGGCTTAATGAAGATGAGAGTATCTTCAAAAAGAGAAGGAGCATTCAAATGTGATCATGGATGTAGAGAAACGGGAGGTGTGTGCTAAATGGTTGTTGAGGTAAATCTTCATACAAGAGGAATCCTCAAAACTAACCAAACAACTTTCGGTGGATAGGAAAGGTAATGCCAAGTTGTTGAGAGTGAAGCTTGATCGAAGACTAAGAATACTCCTAAGTAACATTTTGAGAAGGAGAAATATTGTATCAGTGTCTATCATAGTGTTTGGGAGGTAGTTTGCGAGTGATAGAGATGAGGGAAGGAATGTCTTTATAAATACTCGCTGAGGTAAGACGAAAGACCGGTTAAAGGGATGAATACATTAAAATCGAAAAATCCTTTCAACCACTCTCATTAAATTTCTATAGGGTAGTGTGAGAGATGGTGTTAATTTCTAAATATCCGATAAAGTTTCTCCTTGGAAAGCTAAAAAGTTTTTGAAAAGACAAAACAACTTTCTAGAGAACATAATTTTTTTTTGATGAGACAAAACAACTTTTCAGTAAAACTTTGACAAAACAACTTTTCAGAAAAAGGTTTGATTTTGACAAAATTACTTTTCAGAAAAATGTTTTGATTGGAAAATATGCTTACTTTTTAAGATATTTTAACTTTACCAAGAATCTAAGAAATTCGTCATTTACTTTAAGAAATAGTCAGTTTTGAAAAGTTTAACCTCAACCTTTGTAGAAATAGCAATGATACCCTTGTATATTGCATATTGTCTACTAAGGTGAAAAACTCCTATAAGTTAGCAACACAAGACTATTCGTCAAAGATGAAGGATTGATGTTCACGAATACAAAACAGATCAAAGATTACTTTGAAGAAATAACTTCAAACTAGTTGAGTAAAGTAAATCATACTTAATAGATAAGATGAGGAGCATTAACGCAAAGTATGATAAGCAGTTACTCAAGCATTATATTTGCAGGGATAAACAGAGAAGAACATAGCATGCAAATATAAGGCTGTGCAGTGATGATATATCCATGATCTTGGTTATCAGTGAATAGTAGAGATAGAACAGAGATCAATCATATATCAGAACCTAGAATGAAGAAGATTCGACTAAAGCAAGTGAATAGGATCCTGCAAGTCAGTCAAGCATAATATTTTATGCTGTTAGAGAGATAATAAAATTTTCTTGTTGATCTTGAGAGAATCTGTATTCCTGAATGAAAATCAAGAAGATCATTAGCAACATTTTATGAGCTTTAAAAAGCTCCAGAAAAATCTAGATACAAGAATAAGTTTTTCAAGAAAATCTAGGTAATGTAGGAAGGATAATCTGGATTTTGAATATCTTATTCTCCCTTGGTCTTATGTGCTCAGAGAAGGAAAAAAAAAAAAAATTGAAGTATTGAGCACTGGACATGGGATGTACCTTAATCGACCGTCATGTTCAGATCGAGGTAGATGTTCTTCAGAATGAGCCTTTTGGAGTTTGAGCTAATATGTCAGTAATACTTGATAGATGTTTCCTAAAGAATAGCTTTCATTTGCAACAACTTATAAAGTCTTTAATTCGTATTTATTAGCAATTGATTGCAAATAACTCTTTGAAATATAGGTTAAGTTTCCAGAAATTAAATATCATATAACAGAGGGATCAATCAATGTTTCATAATATATAGTTTTTGACTCTTAACCTTTTTCATAAGAAGAAATAAGAATCATTAAAAATTCTTTCACTTTAAGGTTGCATAATTTTGAACTAAGAAATATCTCTCAAGAAGGTGTTGGATTGATGCCAATCGTTAGCCTTATGCCAAGAGAATTTGAATCAAGAATTTGTTTAAGATGAAACATCCATCAGAATGTTATACATCTGAGAAAGTTTTATTCATAGTGTCAATTGAAGTGTACTTCTGTCATATGAATAAATTTCTCATATTCAAGCAAGGAATCATCATAGGAATTGTCTAACTCAATTGATTTTTGAAAAAAAAAAATAGTTTTTCAAGGTGAACAAGTTTTCAAAAATATTTCTCATGAAATCCTTGTCAAAAGAGTTTTGAAAAACAATTTTCTTTTGACATGCATTTGGTGTGAGCAATCGAGGATCAAACTCTCAGGCGGTTAGACTTGGCATATAGCTTAGAGAGCTTGGCTCTGATACCAACTTTTGGTCCACAATGATGCTCAAACAGGCTAGAGGGGGGGGGTGAATAGCCTATGATGCCAATTAAAAACTTTTCTTATTTTACATTTAAAGTGTAGGTTTTAATGGTATAGGCAGTTAATACAGTGAGCATGTCTGCTGGTAGAACAACAGACTTTCTTTTAGCCGAATAATGAACTCTGTTGAAGAACTGCCAGTAAATCAAAAGCCTGTTTGAAAAAGTTTAAGCAGCGGAAATAGTAAGGCTTAGATTTAGAGAAGTCTTAAGTGGCTGTACACGAATATATGTTCAGAACAACAGCATACATAATCCTTCTTCCAAATGCAGATTTAGGAAATCATTAGAAAATATCTTTTCAAAGGATAAATCAATTTATGAAAGCTCATAGAGAGGTAAAGACTGAATAATGAAAGAAAAATTATTTGAAAGAACTTCTGAATTTATCCAAAGATAAATTACAGAATATATCAACCTAGACTCTCTATGTAAAATTCCTGTTCTCGTCATTCCAAGCCTTTATCTTTACTTAATCATTCATAAACAAATTCTTAAGTAAATAAGGCAATAGAAGACGAAAATGAGAATTTTATATGAGAAGTTATTTTTCAAGGTCGTTCAGATAAAGAATATCTGAACAACTGAGTGCAGACCACTCGACCTTCTATGATGATTAATTATTGCACAATCAACGACATTTGTAATGGAATACAAATATGAAGATATGAATGCAATGTCCACAGACAACTCTTCATCTTCCTTGGGCACCATCTAATAAAATCTATCTTCAAATTGATCCAAGAGCTTGACTTCTAACTTGAGGAATATAGTCCTGAAGCTCTGTTAGAAGCTGAGTTCTTCGAAGAAGGATGAAGAACTGAAATCAAGAACTGGGTTCTTGACCAAGACACCGATCTCTGTCTATAGAAGTTTCTGATCTCTTTTTCTTCTTCAACACTTTTCTTCTTAGCAATCCAAATAGAGTTTTTTGCTAAGGTCTGGGTATGTTCGCTACAATCTTCTGTGAAGATCTGAGATGCGTTAGTTAAGACGACCTCTTTAAAGATCTCACAGTTCTTGACGAAGAACTTCTTGTTGCAGGTGTCTTTGATTCACGAATAAATTTGTTCATCAATTACTCTTGTTGTATTTGAAGAGAAGGAATGATTTCTTTTATAGACCGGAGAGATTTGATTGTTGAGGGATAAAGATGGATTTTCTATCAGTTTGAAATAATGTCGTTATTGAATACTGTCGGATAGAGATGTTGTTCATTGGATCTTTGACTGTTGGGTAAAAGCTTTGTCTTGCAGATTCTGAACTGTTTGCCCGCCAGAATGTATTGATAAGTCTCTGAAAAGTGAATCTGAATCATAATGCACAGTGAGGTGGTCTGTCCAATAAAGTAGATTCTTTTTACTTTTCCAAACCACGTGAGTGAGAGAGAAGATCTTGCAGCATCAGGGATGTTCAGGCTTCATAAAGATTTGAGTGACTTTTGAGGCTTGAACATTTTTGTCTTTTCTTGATCTACTGCAGCCTTGTCTCTTTGTAGCATCTGCAGAACCAAGTCTGCTGGTGTGATGTTTAGTGAGTTTTCTTATAAGGAAGAACTGTTGGTTGCTGATGTGAACATTCAAACCATAGCAAGTCTGCTGGTAAAAAGCCTTCCAGGTATTTCTATGATGCACATGATAAGTCTGCTGGTGATGAGTCCTTTGAAAAACTTTGACACTACAGCACGTCTGCTGGTGACGACTCTTCAAAGTGACCTTTAATGCATATGACTGGACTGCTGGTGACGAGTCTTTAGAGAACCTTTGACGCTACAACAAGTCTGCTGGTACTGGTGCACATGAATTGCTAGTCTGTTAATCATCATTAAGAAGGTAGGAGTATATTAGGACAACCTAACCTAAGACCTATGTATTGTTAAACAAGCTGCCACACTAATCGGTACGCATACCTTTTAGCCACTTGTTATGACACATGGTAATGGGAACAAAAAATTCAAAATATTCAGAATATGCAAAGTGATAAGTTATTTATCAAGAAGCCTATTCCAACAGTTATGTTGTGTGCTTTCTCTCGCTATTACAATTAGGGTACCAATATAAGTGCTAAAATTCTTGCTTTAAGAGATGGGGTTTTCTTGTATCGAGAGTTTGGGTTGATATCTGTTACGGTGGAGTCCGACTCCTTGACTGCGATGGATGTTCTTAAAAGGCATTGCCATGCTCCTTTGCAATATGTTTATGATCTCAGAGTTTGTAGTAGTTTACTTCATCAGTATCATCTTCAGCACATGTTTTGGGAACAGAATGGGGTGTCAAACCGTCTCGCGGCTTCTGCTCATGATCATCAGGGTCGTCTCTAATACACTTGCAGGGTTGACCTTCCTTGGATGGTTAGAAGAGCGCTTCAGTTCGATGACTATGGTCTTTATAGTTTTCGTTCTCGTAGAGATTAATTTATTGTGTTTATTTTTGTTTCGAGGTAAGGCTCCTCCGCCCCTTTTGGGCTGGTTGTCCCCCTCAAGTTTGTTTTCCTCCGTTTTTAATAATATAATCGCAGGTTCTGCCCTGCTTCCTTGACAAAAAAAATAAAAAAAATAGCCGTGGCCAAGGCATTTTTGTTCTTCTTTTTGGGGATAGCTATTTTTGCAAACTCGTCCACCACTCTGCGGGTATCCATTATGGGTTGTCTTCGTGATTTATTCTAGGTTTTTGATTTTGACTGGGGACAAGCGGGCCTAGCCGAACTTTAGTCCTCGATGGATCACTCGCGTCGTAACGACTCTCCCAACCTTAATGGTTTTTCTCCTGTCTGGGAGATAACATGCTTGATTTAATAATTCCTGCCCTTGGATACATATTTGCTAAAATATCATTTAATTCTTTCTATCTTTTCCTTCTATAGGTTTGGGAATATGCAGTTTTTGGCTTCGCCCTTTTTCCACTTCGGAGACGGTTCCAGGCACCTCCCTTTTTTGCAGAGTACTTAAATGCAAATCGGGTAGAGACTGATCAAAGTGCTCCTAAGTTTCCAGTGGAGATCGTACGAGAGAGAATTTCTCGTTCTCGTATAGATTGGGTGAGCCTCACTCCCTCGAGAAGATTATCTGATTCATATTTAATGGCTTTGGAGATGAGTAGCGGCCATATTCTGATGGTGTCCATCATGCACGACTCCTTGTACATAGGAAAACGGGTGAACAGACAACATTATCTTCACTCTGTAGGACCAGTGACACCACCATCCCCACCTCCATGGGTGATTGTGTCGGATCTTATACACAACCGGTATCAATACCTGGCGAGGTATATTGTTCCTCCTGAGGCATTTCCTGTTATGCCCTATGCTGAGTTCTTGAGGATGGTGCTTCATCCTATCCCTGTTGCAGCTAGACGTGCATCTGATGCCGTAGATAGGCATGGGCCCTCATATTTTGTCCCTGATGCCCAAACTAATTATTATGTTCCTGCTAGGGATTTTACCACTGTCTATTATTCTCATCGAGGGAGATCTATTGAGGAGGCTTTGTCTGATGTCAACATCCCGGAGCCGTATCAAATTCCAGACAGGGCACGCACGGTATAATTTTTTCTTTCATTTCTTGCTATTGACATCATTTTTCTCTTTTCCTTTGAAATGATATCCTTTTATCCAATAGGTGGATATTATATCATATCGTAAAGTGCTAAAAGTCTTTTTCAGCCTTACTAAATTATATCAGTGGGCGATGGACGAACTCTCATGTCGAGGTAACGATACTGTCAGCAGGGCCAGAAGCAGAAATGATGATGACGACGAAGCCGGTGGATCGAGTCGTACCAGGTCAATGGGGCGAGAGTATAGGATTGGTGGAACAGGTCCTCGAGTTATGGGTTGAGGCCTCGAGAGAAGTAGGTCAACACGGGCCCAATAGTCTTTTTTTTTTCCAATTTTTGTAATTTACATTTTATTAATGCAATGTATTTATTTTACGATGCATTAATGTTATTTATAAAATTGTTATTTAGCGATGCATAAAAAAGAAAATGTACCATTTATTATTACAGAGACGCACTGTACTCAGAATGATTTTTTTGGGGGGGGATACATTTTTGGATATTTTAACTGGTTGCCGTTGCTTGGGGGAAATAACTTTGCAGCAGCCTCGTTTCCGTCTCCACTTCGTACTTGGCATCCGTAAACTCTAGCTAATTAGGTTTCTGAAAACAATTGCCAGTGGCCAGACAGGGGCAAAGTCCGTAAAGACTGGGAGCTGTCAGGACAAAACCGGGATAATAGGGTATTTTTGGACAAATTCGGGAGCAACCTAGGGCAGAAATGGGTGTTGCCCTAGGCAATTATGGACGCCGTGTCCAAAATGGTAGGTGGGGGCGCCTAATTTTGTTTTTCTGGACTTTCTGTTGGCTGCTGTTGATGCACTTTGCATATTTGGCTACTTACCTGATTTTTTTACTATAAAAAGGAGGCTCGGTATTCAATGTTTGATCACACATCTGTCTCTGCAGAAGTACGCCTTCCTCTTGTAATATATTCAACCCGGTTGTTCCTGTTTTCTCAATTAGATATATCCGCAGATTTGTTGTGTTTAGGGGTTGTCCCTCTTTTTTCGGCCGTTTCTCCAGTTTTTTTCTTTTTCAAAACCAGATATCGACTCTATTCTGTTTATTTTATTCCTTGTAATCGCTGAAATCGGAGTGCCTATCAAGACCTTTTTAAATGCCGAGCTATACGAAAACTCCCTTAACCATTGGGTCCTCTCTTTAGACGAGGACGAGAAGGAATGGTTTGATCATGTTTATGGCTTTCGTTGTGCTTTAGCATGGCGAGGGCTTCACGTGAACTGGGACATGTTAAGGGCTTCATCTAGATTCTGGTATGTCCCTTGTCATTTGTTCAAATTTTCTCTGAATGAAATGAGCCTAGTGTTTGAGGAGTTCTATGCCATGGTGGCCATGCCAACCACTGTACCAATTGCTGTACCATCCATGCGGTGAACTACTTTCATGGCCATTAGGGAGCTATTTGGTTCCACCTGGGAGGGGACCCCTGGTTTCTTTAATCGAACCGATTTTGATTTGACCATTCTACAGGTCATTTATTCTGACTATAAAGATGAACCCGTCTATTCTAGACGGAGGTTCACAACCATTTTCTTGTGTATGCTGGGGTAGTATTTCTTGGTGAACCAGCTAGGGACTATTGATGCTTGGGCGATCGATCTGGTGTTACAAGCCCGGAACCGACGGGTCAATCTTATTCTTGTTATTTTAGCCGAAACGCTACATGGCTTGGACGCTTATTCCATGGGGGAGGAAGTCTTTCCATCTGACAGCCCTTTGCTACTACACATGTGGTTGGAAGAACACTTCAATCGTATCATGTCTCCTGTTCTGGTAGGGGGGATGTACGCACCCGCAGGTTATGGGGCGCGGGGAAATTACCGGAATAACCTTTTGACTGAACGACATTGGGTCGAGCATTTTATGCACGTTGCTTCTCTAGATATTGTATGGGTTATCTCAGCCATTGGAGAATCAGAGACTTCTATTTGTTCACCGGAGCTTATGCCCAAGTTGTACTCGCTGGTCTTCGTCGGACCACCTTCTATCTGCCATACCAGATTCTTCACCAATTCGGTAGGGAGCAAATTATTCTCAATGAGAACCGCCCATTGATGGAGATGGTGGTTCTAGAGGGGAACATTGGTCTAAATATCCGACAAATATGGAGAGATGATCATCCCTTGCGGGCCACAGCCAATACCTTCTTAGAGAATATGTTTGTGGGTCCCAACGGGCACAATAATAAGCAAGAAGGGGGGGGGGTTGAATAGCTTATTAAACACTTAAAAACTTTGAGTAAGTTCTTTGAAAGGTACTTACAATCTATTGAAGAGATTGAAGTAGCGGAAGACTTTCAATGAAGCTGTTTCAAGTCTGCCGATAAGGACTACCGGTAGACCTTAACATGTTGCTTAAATTCTGTTGTTAAAGGATAAAGATAAATAAAGTAATAAACAGTTCAAACAGAAGACAAACAGTAAAGGGATAACACAAGTATTTTGGGATGGTTCACAATATAAAGAGTGCTACGTCCACCACCAAGGCAGTCAACCTTGGATTTAAATAGTGCACTATGTTTTCCACTAGATCTATTACAAAGAATATTCCTGATGGATCGTGTACAAAATATTGACTTGTGTTTGGGGTCTAAGGAATTAAATATCTGTGTAAACAAGATATTTAATTCGTGCAGAAGAATAGCTTTAGAATGAAAACAACAAGAAGTAAAGTAATAGGTGTTGATGAACAGCTTCTTGTTGTTGACAAGGACTTCTAGATCTGTTGAGGATCTCTTGAATGCACTGAGTATTAAGACTGGAGTCGTTGAGGATTTTCAGAGCAATTTGTCAAGTGTCAGTTCCTTTTTTTTTATTTCAGTCTTTAATGGCAGCATTTTATAGCATGAGCATTCTTGAGAGCCGTTGGAGAAGACGAAGACTTTAACAGCTCTATTAGGTTGAATGCATTAAATGCATGGGGTGTCGATCAAGAAATTGTTTTCTGCATATCTAGAGCGAGGAATGATTTGAGATCTTACGGAAGTTGGGCGATCTGGTGTCGGATCGAGAGTTGTTGGAACTATAGGTGACGATGCGCTTTCCTGTTTTTTGTTCGGTTTAGAAAAGTCTTCTGCTTTTCGAAAGCTTCGGCGGGATTGAGGTGTCGGGGAATGTCTCAATTTAAATTCAAGCGATAAGGATAAATTTAAATTGATCCGTTAATCTTTGTTGGACAGGACACGTCATGATTGACCAGGTGTATACAAGGTCTGCCGATTGTGAGGCTTGAGCCGGTCTTCCGGTGAAGCTTGGAAGAGGTCTTCCGCTGAACCTGTGAAGTCCTATAAAAACTATACTTGGCAAAGTTCTATACACATTTGCCATGCTAACCGATACGCAGCCCGATTAGCCACTGAAGTATAAAACTAGTGTAATGTATGAGCAGATATAAATCTAATACAAATAAGAATCAACAATCTCATCCTATTTATATTTGGTCATCATTACTACAAATGAGGGCTATAACCGACTATGTGATAGATAATAGCATGTCTAAGAGATTTATTCATTTAATAACGGAAGACATGCCTCTATCAAACAGAAGAGCACCTAAAGTGTAAGGACTATTCTATGTGCACACAAAGATAAGGAAATCCTAGAGCAGCACACAGATTAGTAACAAAAACTGTTCAAATAAATTTAAACTGAGTGTTTAAATTCTAAGCATATATAGAAAACGAAATAACAAGAATTTAAACAAGACAATTTTGAAAGGCAGATAATCTTCTGTATTATAAGCAAGATGTTTAATGAGTACATAGTTTTCAAAAGAGTAAAATAGATACAAAGGTTCAGGGAAAAACAGATACGTAATTTTACCAAGGTCGTTTCTCTTTTCCTTTGTCTGCAGCTTCTTTCTCCCTACGCTGTCTTTCTAGCTCTTCCATTCTTAAATGCGTACTCGTCATCGGCATCGGTGGGAGGTGCGGTGGAGCGAGTGGTAGTCGAGTTCTTCACGAAGACGACTGTTCTCTTCCATCAGCATTCGGTTGATAGATCTCATTTGCTTCTCCTCCGTGATGGCCAGATCACGATCACGATAAGCGTTCATGATATTGTGAGCAGAGTCACGAGCTAGGTTGTTGAGCTCTAGGACAGGAGGGCGGCCATTTTCGAGATGCAGAGTGATGGCATGGAATAGCTCGTAGAAGAGGAGGAGCGGTCTGGACAAATTCGTCACGTTGAGCTTCGATATTGATTTTGACGTCTGTGAAATCATGTCTCATCTGTCCAAAACGAGTCCATACATCTTCTTGAAATTGTCGTAGAAGAGCTGCAGTGCGATCATTGGCCTTGGACGCGGCAGTGGCTATCTCAGCGGTAGCGGTAGTTATGCTAGTGAGAGTGCCTAGTCGTTCATAGATGGCGTCCAGCCGTGACAAAATGTCAGCATTGGCCGGCTGAGAAGATGATGTTTCTTGGCCAATGTGAATATGAGCGGTATCGGCGGTAGTGGCTTCGAGACAACGGCGGAAGAGGCGTTGGAGAGCGAGGAGTGATGGAGTCGGAAGAGAAGAGTCTTGGGTTGGTATGGTGTTGGTAGAGGAAGAGATGGTTTGAGGTGGAGGGGGAGGAGGGGTTGGGGGCAGTCTATCTCAATGTCAGTATCCGAATTTTCACTGACAATTGAGTGTGTGGGTAAAGGTTCGGTAGAGAACCAGAAAGATGGGGCAGGATAGAAGAGGGATTTGGGTTTATGAAGGAGAGGTGGAGGTTGTGGTTGATCGAAGAGAATAGATGCCGAGGAAAACTCAAGACGAAGCTTGGCGTGGCGAGTATTGGCTTGGTAGGAGGGTTTGAGTTGGTTGTGGTGTTGTTGATGAAGTGGGTTGGGTTTGGCGAGGTGAGGTAGGGGTAGATGGGTTAGGAGAGTAGTTTAAGGGTGAAGGAGGAGGAGGAGTTGGGGTTCGGGTAGGCTCCTCCTGTCTTTGAGGCTCCTCCTGAGGGATAGACTCCTCCGGAGGTGGTGAATTCCTCTGAGTAGATGACTCAGGAGGAATAGGTTGGCTTGGAGGGTCGGTAGATGGTTGGTTATCGGTAGATGGTTGGTCGGTAGAGGTTTGGCGGTAGGGTTTGATCCGGTGGAGGAGACCTCTTTTTTTCTTCCTTAGCGGTGAATAGGGGACTCGGTTTGCTTCATCGGTAGAAGCGAGGAATATGCGGTGGGCTGGTCTTCAAAGGTTTTACGTAGTCTCCTACGTTTTGGTTTAGGAGTAGGTGCAGGAGAAGGTGAGGGTGGTCGTTTGGTTTTAGAAGAGGGCTGTGAAGAAGAGGTTGGATGAGTTTGAGAGGATGGGTGAGGTGAAGGTTGAATTTGGGGAAGGTGATGGAGTTGAGTGCATTTGAGTCTTGTCCTTTGGCCTTCCTTCATCTCCTAGAATCCACTGCTGCTCTCTTACATTGGTATTACTTCTTCCACTTTGGTCTTCTTGCCTTTGGCTTGTTTAGCCTTGGTACTCTGTCTCATCAGCCAGATCTTTGGCCTTTTGATGGAGGGTTGTAGCAACTTGTTCATCAAACTTTGCAGAAGCCTTCTTGAAGGTCCTGCTGGCCGCGTCATAAGCTTCCATGTTGAAGCGAGTCACTATGATCGGTAGAGGCTTAGTGACTTTGTCGATGGAGACGGGCGGAAGACCTTTCTGCAGCTTGTTCTCGTACTCGAGTATTTGTTGAAGAAGCGAGGCGGTTAAATTCTTCTCCTTGGCCACCACTATAAGCTCATCCTCTTTTAAGGAAGAGTTGACTTCCTCGTTGTCTCGGAGAAAGAGCGTTGATCGGCTGACGAATGGGCGTTCGAGGTGGGGTTGTTCTTCACTTTTCCACCCACTGTGCTTTAGTTCGTTGAAGATGATGGCAGAGTAGTTGAGACGGGTTTGAAGAAAGAGGACACATGTGAAGGTTAAATTTGTTGGCTGTGAACATATCATGTGCCCCACTCTTGAAAGTAGCCCCTTGTCCAACCAGGTGGCTTGTGTAGTAGACGTCCAGTGGGAAGAGGTTCCTCAGCATCTTCCCTTGTGATTCCCTAGGGGTATCAATTCCCCTCATTGCTTCCCAGGCATGAATAGCCTCGTGCAATAGTGGAAGCTCAAGAGCACCACCAAAGTACACACCAATGATGGTGGAGATGGTCTTGGCGGTGATAGAGATAGGGGCGACCTCTAATCCATCAGCGATGCGTTCTTGTTCATAAGCTCCATCCTTTGGTAGAACTCTTCTGCCAAGAAAATGTTGTAATCTTTGTCGTTGAGGCAGAAGAGTGGAAGAATCCCAGAGGCATTCATGTCTTCGCATGCCTTGACTCCGGCGGCTATAGTGCAGACTGACTGGAGGTCAATGCACATCCCGGGAATATACTGTTTTGGGTCCAGGGCAATGATGACGTCATGAGCAGCGGGAAAGGTAGGATATCCCGGAAGGTTGACATCCAAACTTGGTGGAATGTCAGTTTCTGGGTCTAGCTTCTTCCTGTTGTCACGCTTTGATTTTGATGATTTTGCCTGAAAAAGATGCAATCAAAAATTAGGGCTTTTTATCTCAAGAACTAAACAAGTAGAGATTTCAAGCTTTTCTGGGATTATTGGAAATTTTCGGAATGAAAACTTGAAACCCTAGAATGTTTAGAGTATTCAAACCGAGAAAATGTATAACGAAGTTTTCAAGAAAGTAAACATTGAAAGCATATAAGCATTTGTTAGATTCTAGTTTTTAAGAACAACAATGGCGGGAACAGTTAGATACGCAAAAGTGTCTTTTCGTATTCCAAAATAATTAGGTTTCAAGAAATGAGATGCGAAACAGTAACTAGTGAATTCAAAGTAGTAAAGTAGAGAAGAACATACCATTGATGTTGAAGAGAAGAAGAAACAAGAAGATTTTTGGAATGAAGAAAGCAGTTACACAGATAGAGAGAGTTTGAATAGAGAGAGAAATATTTTAGATAAAGGGGTTTAAGTAAAGTTTTGGAAAAGGCGGTTCAAGGTCTATTTAAAGAAAATTTTTGCTTATAAGCGGGAACTTAAGATATTTTCTAAGTACCAAATTTTATCCTTGACCCCTTTATTGCTTTAGAAACCTCTTTAATAAAAATAGACTAAGTAATGATAGTTAGAACATATTCGAGGCCGATGTTACCTTTCTCACATGATCTTTGAGGAAGTGATAAACGGATATCAATGTGCTTTGTCTTCGAGTGCATCCTTTGGATTTTAGGCTGAAATTGCTTGATGTGTTGTACACATATTGGACAATTGTAGTCTTGATGTTGTGAAGTCCACTAGTTGTTGCTTCATCCATAGGAGTTGAGGCAACATTTCTTCAGCGACAATGATGCGCCTCTGCGTGGTTGAGTTTGCAATTGAACCTTGTTTCACGCAGACCATGAGACAAGTCTATTTCAAGGAATTGACAAGTCCAGCAGTGCTTCTTACACTTACTTTGGGCTATAAATCATCTGATATCCAACTAAGTAAAATTGTTGTGTTTGAATGCGGATGCCTGATTTGTTGTTGTTGAAACATATCGATGATACGTTTTGCGTGAAAATGTGATTCCTTTGGATGCTTTGAAATCTTGCCTGAAACCTGGCGGCAAACATAATGTCAGTCTACTTGGCGAAGGGTAAAGAAGTGAACCTATGATTCCTACTTGGTCATGTTCTCTTGCTTTCCCTT